>JAUIMW010000086.1:0-27206 GCA_033557785.1 Enochrus cinctus | reverse complement strand
AAAGTAACTATGTCCATTTTTGTACGTTCGATGGACGTTATGATGTCCTCCATCTTTCCTGAGCAACCCTGTACGTTTCATGTACCACAATTCATCAATCCTTTTCAATGCTGTAGTCATCGTCTGTAGACGGACTATTGCAACAGGTTAAGGTTGAATGAACATAGGCATAATACAATTGTTTAATTGTGTTAATTTGTAAATTGTTTGGATGTTCTACAAATGCAGATATCATCAATCCTGCACGTCATAAGAACACTCTCACTGACAATTCCCAAAAACCTTAACCAAAAATCAAATCAAAATCTTTCCACTAATACAGTTAATAACGTCTTTGGTACTCATCTTTTCAATAAATCCATATTGATTCTGGGATATGATGCTATTAGATTTTAAATAACACAAAAGATGTTGTTTTATGTACAGTTCAAATAGTTCAGCAAAGGTGTTTTTTAAACTGATAGGATGATAATTACTTATATCTGGCTTGGATTCTGATTTATACACTGGAATAACTATTGATGTTTTAAATTTATCCGGGACATGGCTCAATTAGATGAAAGATAAGACGAAAAGGTTTCAAAAGAAACTGATGGATGTATTTCATTTTTTTTAATGTTCTACCAACTTCGCCGGGTGAGGGAAACTGATTTCTTAAAATAATTAATTGATTTCTATTGATTAGTCTAGGGTACATAGATTTTTCAATAATTGGTAATTCAAAACTATGGGAGCAAATAACTTTTTTAGCAATCTCCTCGCCCTCTGTGGAAAAATACGAATTAAATCATTTAATATTAATATTTCCCAGAATATCGATCACTATCAAAAGGTCACCACTATTTAATTGAATAAAGCTACCATTTTATCTGTCTATCCTCCAAAATAGCCTGTTCCAATAGTAATACAGAATCCACAACACGAGCATCCTCGAGCATCATTATCGAATTCAACATCTGTGATTCATTCATGAGTGCAGCATCTGTACTTTATAGATCCTTATAGATCTTAATGAAATCTAAAAATGTTTAATCTTATTACTACGTGGTCTAAAATATATGTTATCATTTGCTGCAACAAAAACAAATATAATCCCAGTTAATCGAGTGTTTCGTTAGGCTCTCCTCCATGACACTATCCACAATTTTTCCATTATAGTGTCTTCTACATAGCTCCCATGTCCTCTTCAGTTTTGGTTTTGTGTATATCGTTACCAACCTTTGCCAATATTATATTACTTTATAAAATCTTCATTCGCCATTAATTGTGAAAAAATTTTGATCTAGGCAGACAACATCAATACGCATAAGTATAGAAACATGAACATTGACATAAAATGAAAAAGAATAGAACCTAACTTTGGAGGATGTTCCAGTTTGCTTAAATTCTCTTGATAGTCTGCTTCCCAAAATTGGTTTTACTTTTGAAATTGAGATTGATGGTCATCTCAGTTTTTTTGATCTAACGATAATCTCTGATTGGTCTGTACGTACTAATAAGAATTAAAATATCTTAAGATTTAACTACTAGATTAGATAATAATGAAACGCTTAGATCATAGTTGGATCAGTCCATGGATTATATTATAGATATTAGCGAAACAAATTTACAACGCTAATAACATAATGAATACATATAAATTGTTATTATGCCTCAATTATAGATAAGTTAAACCAATATAATTATTATTCCATATGAATTATAACGGATATAACGTAAAAATTGAATGGAATTGGTTGCGCGGTCATTTAAAAAAGGTAAACACAGCTTGAGTTCTCGAACGTAAACCACAGTTCTCGAACATGAAAATAAAATTTCCATATTTAAAGCAAATTAAATGTTAAACAGAAAAAAATTCATTTCCGCAGAGTGAAAATTTATAATTCGCATAATAAAAGTAATTAAAGTTTAAAATGAAGCAATTATGGCGTAGAAACATAAGCGGCAGGTAACTATTTTAATATGGCAATTCTGTAATCAGGTATGATTTACATCATCGTTTAAAAGTCATTAGGCAATCGTCAGATAATCACTAATTACGAAAGTTTAGTTAAGTCAAATTTAAATGACATAGTTGAAAACTTCAGTTATATAGGCTTTTGGATCAATATAATAAAACAAGTTGGAAGTTCGCAACACAGAACATCTAAAACTTTTGCATCTTACCAACTTATTGCTTTGCTAACGGTTTATAGTTACGGAATATGCAGCGCGATATTACCAATCCTAATAGTTATATAGTTAATAGTTCCTATAAATCAGGACATTTGCTTACACTGTTCTCGATCGATACCTCGCAGTATAATATTCTTCACTGTTCATTTTTGCTTTTAGATTGGCTCATTCATTTTCGGATAAAAATTTATTAGTACGTATACACGTATTACAAAAAAAATATCAACAAATTCTAATCTTTCAGATTACTCGGAACCAAACCATAGAAATAATTTAATTAACGTTACTACAAGCAGAAACCCAAAATACCTTTTGTGCATAATTCTGTATTAAACCGAGCTGATTACTAAGTTTTTGTTTTGTGTATCTACTCAGAGGCGGGGTTAAAAAATCTATCTGATATACCCACGCAAGCCTCGTGATTTTCCTTCGCACGCGCAGCCAAGTGTTAAATTATGACGTACTAATTAAAAATTTTAGAACATTATTTTCGCAGCGCTTTCAGGTAAATATTCAATTCTTTGTTTGGAAACGCGAATTTTCGTGGAAATGGAAAACGTGCCCGTTATCGATATCAAAACTGAACGATTTAAATCAAAACTGAAACGCGGAGGCTGCTAGTCCCACGCCATTTGTAACATGTCCTTACTTTGTCCCGCAAACATATTTTATTGCTCTCGATTTATAACGATTTTAAAAACATGTCGCTTCGCTTAATCCCTATGCAAATACCACCACCGGTCGAAATATTTAATTAACAAAAATAATCCCTACAAATGACAGAAATTAATGTTTATATTTTTGGTAATAAAGGAAAATTATATTAATGCTTATTTGATATGCGCATATTCAACAAATTATATGCTAAACACAGGATGTTTCCATTTTAAATGAAATCAATTTCCAAAATTTTTTTGCCACAGTTCCACGAAGTCGGACTCAATAAACGAAAAAACTTTATGTGGGAGCCTATTGCAAACACCCTGTATAATTTCGAAAAGCGCGCACTCTTTATGCTAAAATATCTGTGAATTTAATCCGAACATAGTATACGGTGCTTTTTAGCTTTGCACTCGCTTTTGGTAATCGATCCTCCTGGAGTGTGCATATATACATGAGGAGCAACTTCGTAGTGAGTAAACATAGAGGATTACCATAGGCACCAACACAGACAAATACTATCCCTTGGTGTAAGAGGATCGTGCACCGATATGTGTGCAACGGCTAGTTTACCACTGGTTTGTATTGTAATCGCGCCTGTTCATCAATGCGTCTTGCGACAACATCTGATAGATTGAATTGCGTTTAGAATTTCAAATTTATCTTCTTCTAGTTTAATTTAATCGCATCCTGTATGTGTATATATAAACAAATATTTAAAAATCGTTTTATTTTAATTGCACATAAGAATTTGCGTGCTTCTAATAGGTTCGAGGGAGTTACAATCCACGCAAGTTCCGATAATGCCATCAAATAACTCAGTCAACAGGTTTATCCTTCCATGTACATAATAAAAGTGTATTCAAAATTATATCATGTGCAGGAGCAGCCACCCTTTCATTATGTCGTACATGTTACGTATGAGTAAAGGGCTTTTCACTTCCGTATAATTTATTTTAAAAATGCAAAGTTCAAAGTGTGTGTGCATGTAATAACACCACTAAGATTAATACTCCATCTTTACGTGATCGATATCATTATGCGGTAAGTGCAATAAAGAAAAATTTCAAATCAAAGCGGGCAAAGTGATCGATCATTATTAGGTAGTGCCTTAGCAATTCTACTTATCCTTCTTTGTTTTGCATATGAATGGCGATCGGATGGGATCGAAGGCAAATGCGTGTTGGGGACAGTAAAGAGTTTTGGGAATTCGGGAATTGCAGGAAGAGGGTAAAATATTAGGGAATCAGCACTTAGTAAATTCATAGTGGTATTATTGCGAAGATTCCGAATATGTTCGATACAATCTTCGCCACTTAGATTGGGGATGTTTTGTGTACGCAAAAAATATCTCCAAGGTATACCGCGCAGGAAATTTAAATCTTTCATCTACATCTTATTTTCCTGGAGCCCTAACTCGTCGTCTGTCTCCCTCTTTATTTCTAGCAAGCCATTGAAAATAAGGCGCTTTTGTAAAAGATGGCAACGTCTCGTCTTTTCAATTTGGAATCTATACTGTATTTGAAAAAGTTTCTTGTTTGCTGATGGGGGGAGGGATTAATTTACAAAATAGCCGTGTTTCGATGAAATATTACGATTGTAAAGCCGCCCCGTCGCTATTTACGCAGACAAAGATTATTTGTGGCTTTATGTATTATTCACCTACCCCTTATTTTAATCAACTGTTATCTTAATTCGCAGCACGAGGGGGGACCTTTATGAAAATACTTTCTATTCCGAGGGTTTCTACCTAATCATAATTGCTGCTATGAATGGATCTGAACAATGGTCTAATTTGAAGGCCTTTGTTGTTTCTTACATGAAAAACTGTAAATAAAACTGACGTATTGTCTTGTCCAGACATTCGATGAAAAATTTACAAAATTTCACCTTTTGGTTTTTCGGGAAATAAATGTTTTAAACGTCAAATTCACACCTTGCTTTATCTAATGTTTAACTGACTTTTCTTGTTAAACACATTCCTTTCCGCGTACACATTGGAAATTTTCAATAAAGAAAGCGTCGCGGGGGCCAGCATGTAAACTTTCCGCCTCAAGCAAAATGTCAATTTTTACGGCCTGTGCGAAAATTAAAAGTTTTGAATATATTATATCCCGACGGAATCCAAGTAATTATATAACGTGGGCAATCCTTGGGGGAGTCCTATTTTCGGACCCACTGACACACTGTTTTATATTGGCATTTTAAATGTCAACCGTGAAAAGCCAATAAAATCATTACTCTAAGGAGGAATTTTTGCAGAAAGATATATTATTTTCCGATAGATACGGCGAGTGAAAGTAAATGTCGCTTTAAATTGTTCACCAGATACATCCCCTTTAATCCGCAAAATAAAAATATTTTTCCGTTTAGAGCGGATTTTTTTAAAACAACTAAATTAGAGGATTTTTAGGGTTTACATAAACGTTTTATGCACTATGTTACACAAAATTCTAGATTTTTTGTTGTTAACCGCTATTGTTCTAAAATTAATATGGCGCTGTTTATTTTTAAATAACATATTTTACTCAAATTCCTCATTATACGGCATCAACAAATTGAAATGTGATAGAACTCTTCAGTGTATACATTTATTAATAAATTGACAGGCTTTCGGTATTTCAAAACGAGATTAAATAAAATTTAATCGCAAACACAAATGTTTATTTTCTAATTCTTACTTGCAGATAATCTGGAAAACATATAATTTTTCAGGGAAGCAGGGAACAAAGTGTAATTCATATATAGTTGCCAGATAAGTGGCTGTAAAAATAGCGAAATAATTAATTTCGAGATAAAGTTAGGGTTAGCCACTTAGATACTATCTAGTGCAAGTTGGCGTCTTTTGTCTGCTAAAACTTTTGATTAAGTTTCGCCTGGCTATTGTGATGAAATACAGTTGCACTAAGAAGCTACATCCAAAGGAGTTATGGAACGTTAAATTGAAACTTTCATGCCGGATGAATTATATCTTTCTACTTTGAATACATTTGTTTTCGAGATGAATTTTTCATTCATCGTCTTTTTATACCTCCGGCGCCCCCACCACCCCTAATATAAACTTCTTCGGGCTTTGTTAAGGCGACGATTATCGGGCCCCAGTAATAATAAAATTCTTTAAGCTTTCCCTCAAGTCAAATTCTGGCCTTTAAAACGTTCAATAAAACCTAACGCGTAAACAAATCTTATCTAATATTCTTCACTTACCAGCGCTTTCCACGCTAAAACTTTGCTCCCAATAAATTATTTATCCCCAAATTGCTTCCTTAAATGCCTGTATTATTTAATAGGCCCAAACTTCCTAGAAGTAATTATTGCGATTGTGTACTTCTTCATATAAATTTCAGACTAAATACTTACAGATAAGACCAAGTCGCACGATAAGAGACATTTTAAAACAAAAATCTTAAAAAATTAAAAATTATGTGAAAGCTTGATGGTTTCCTTATATAGTTTAAAGTTTTTTTTATAAATTATTAAAATTACTAAAATAAAATATATAATTATAAACCTACTGTGCAAATTTTCATTGCATAACCATTAGTTAATTTAATGAGTTAATGACTAATTTGCATCTTCTAAGAGTTTTTTTTCATTTGGTAATTTGTTAAATAACGTAATTGCTACTTATTCTGAATTATTTTGGTTCTTGCTGTTCTATGATAATTATGATTTTCTGCAGCTGTGGAAAAATATGTTTATGTTTGTGAGCATATATCAGGCTATTCTCTCTACAAGATTTCCAAAGAATTCAATTAAATCCTTCTTATTAGTGTTTATTTAAATTTGGTTGTCATGTTCTTTTGCCGAGAAAATAATAAATAGTTAATGCATACATTGGTTCTTATTTGCCCTTGTGTTATACTGGTGGTACCTATATTGGCTGTAGACAATGGCGATTCTTTGTGGTGTATTTAAAGAGTGATTTCATGTAAAGTTACAAGACCGTGTTGAGTTTCATTTCAGAGAAAAGTTCTTACGTATGAAATAATGGAGATTTCGAAAAAATGATCTTTAATATTTTTTTCTGTATTATTTCCATTTTTTTGACATGGCATTCCGCTGCTCCCCCCAATGTAATATACCGTAATTTATGATGGATAGTATCAATGAATAATAAAATGTTTTCAACACTTGATATTCAGAATATATTTAAGTTTTTTAAAAATGTATATATTGTTTCTTAATCATTGCACCGTTGCGCTTATTTGACTATCCCATCGCAAATTCTGGTCTTTTTCAGATCATTTTCAATTTTATATTTCAAGGTCTCTTCACTTTCAGAATCTGCAAACAAAATGGTATCATCTGCGTATGATATAAGACGCCCGTGTAAGGGAAGACTCAACATATCATTAATATATATATAAAACAATAGCGGGCCTAGTATCGTCCCCTGAGGAACACCGAATACAACAGTCTGAGGTCCACTGGCAACCGAGCCCATCCTAACAACCTGCCCCCTATCAGTGATGTATTTCTTAAGAAGCTTCCAAGGTACACCTCTTACTCCGTAAATACTTAGTTTCTTAAGGAGCAAAGAATGATCAACCGTGTCGAACGCCTTCGTTAGGTCTAAAAAGACCGCAAGACATCATTTTTCGCGCTAATAACACTGGTCGTCAGCTCAGAAACTGCATCGTCAACATTCCTCCCGGAGGTGAAACCATACTGGCCGTTACTCAAGATATTCTTATTTTTAAAGAACGAAAGTAGTCGAGATAATAATATTTTTTCAAATATTTTAGAAAATACATTTGTTAAGAGAATTGGACGGAAGAATCTAAAGAAGTTTTGGATCCAGTCTTATGAATTTGATCGATTCCGCAGGAATTCGTTTTTTTTTAAGGATTTTATTATGGACTCAACTCCTATTTCATTTGTTGGGGAAAGAAAAATTGACTGTTTCCGTTAGTATAACTGCATCAAATCTGTAGTTTATCATATTTAGCATTACTATCAATTCATCCAGACCTAAAATTACTGTGAGAATTCCTTGTTAGTTCATCAAAAAACAAATTCAAACTATTTACATCTTCACATACTTTGGTTTCTACTTCTTCTGAATCTATGTTAAATAGAAAATTATCCATATTCCAAAAGTAAAATAAACAAAAAAAAAACAAAATCCAAAAAAAAATACAAATAGTCCCCACATCAGTGTTCACCAGACTGCGACTTATGTACCTTCATCTCTTTTTAGGTGGAGAAGTTTCTGGCCCTTTGTTTAACAATTCTCGACATATTTATATAGTATGGTGTTAAATGTTCGTTGATATACATCCTTTCTTCAATCTTCAGACCAGGTATCTTGTTATTCATAATTAAAAGTTTTCTTGCCTTAAGGACAACATCTCTTTTGTCGCGCCTACAAAATTGGGCTATAATGTTGCGCTTGCTATTTTTTAGGATGATCCTGTGTGCAACATCAATGTCTTGCTCGGTCACGTTTACATTCAATTCTTTTGCGATGTTTACCACGGTTTTTTGCAATTTTTATCTTGCATCTGCAGACAACGTGTCATTGTTATTGTTATGTTTATAAAACGTTTGACACTTCGAAGGAATTTCCCGAAAAACTGGGACATATAACCTAGAGTGAGTGAGTGCATCCTAATTTTAAATTAAACAACCCAATCCAAATCGGTGAGTCGATCCTTTTACTTTTAAAGTAATCATCCATCAGCTTAATCGATCCTACCTGAAAATAAGTGTATCTAATTTTAAAAAATGGGCAAAACCACGCCGGGGACAGCGTCCCCGGTCACTGGTAGTACATCAAAAGAATATGTAACAAAGAAAATGGAGGGATGAACGGAAAATATTTAAAAAATAATACAAAATAAAAACATACTGTGACAGGGATGAAAACGAAATAACCATTTTAAATCAAATTAAACATAATTCAAATATTATAATGGACGTTGAAGAATCGAGTAGAACAGAGAAAAAACGAATATTCGAGTAAATCACAAGGACCTTTCAAGGTCTTTATGCAATATAAAGATACCAAAGTTCATTTCTCAATTAATTATAGGCAAAAAAATTGCGGCATGCAGTTTAAATTATAAAATGGAAATTAAAAAAATAAGTAATAAAAGAATTAGTATAATTTTTGAAAACTATCAACATGCTAACCAATTTACAAAAAAAGCAGAAGAATTATTTCCAGGCATATCAACTTTCATACCAACGCACTTGGTATCTTCTGTGAGCACCGTCTACATAGATAAGGAATTAGAATTGGAAGAAACGTAAGAAGAACTTAAAAAAGAAAATCCGAGAATCATATCAATCAGAAGGATCAACAAAAGGATTAAAGAGGAGAACGAGACGAAATACGTGCCAAGTGTTTGGGTGGCTGTTACCTTTGAAGGCACAACCCTCCCAAAATACATTAAATTATATGAAGTAATACTAGAAGTAAATAATTACATCACACCTACAACCATATGCGGCAACTGCCTTAACTATGGACATGGAGCGAAAGTTTGCAAATCCAAAAAGAAATGCGCAAATTGTGGACAAACAGTTCTAGAAGACCATGATACCTTCTCATGCCAGGGAAAATGCCAATGTTTGATCAAGGATCATAGCGAAGAAGAATGTCTAAATAAGAAAAAAAGCTGTGTTCACTGTGGATCAGATAGAAACTCAGCAAACGAAAATAGAATATATAATTTCTCAATAGAAAAAAATTGGTTTAATCTAAACGACGGTAATTTCACGAGACTTGGACTTTGCGTCAAACGATCTTTGGTATACATGTAATTGGAAAATGTTGGATGAAAATCTAGGAAGCGACCATCTAATGATGGAAGTGAAGATAGGGCTTACCTTTGAAAAAACAGAACAGTGTAAAAAATCAACCAAAATATACAATACCAAAAAAGCTAACTGGGAAGAATACAGGAAACAGATTAAAGAGAAATGCACGAATAATAATATAAACAACATGAAGCAGCTGATGCAAATAATAAAAGAAACTGCAAACAAAACTATTAATCAATTTACTACACAATCAACATAATCACCCACCATCTCTCTGGTGGGACGAGCAATGCGATACCCTAATACAATTAAGAAGGAAAACGATAAAACAATTTAAGGAAAACATAACTCAAGAAATTAGCAGCAAGTTGACTGCGGTAAAAAAAAAGAATAAAGAAAATCTTCACGGAATTTGAGGCCTTCGAGGAATTCACAAAATTTTCATTAAAAGAAACAAACACAACCTAGACAAAAAACAGGAAGACGCCTTTATGGACAAGATTTGCCCTCCCATGCCTCCATAAAAACCAATTCGGCTTCAGAACAGGCTACAGCACAGTGGACGCAATCACATTGCTAATATCAACAATAGTGGACGAAAAGTCGGAAAATAAATAACTGTATCAATTATAGATAAAGAGTCCGCGTACGATAACGTAGACATACAAACACTAACAAACATGTTAATGATCAAGGGCTTCAATCCGGCTTTAACAGCCATGATATATAACATTATATCGGAGAGGAAAATCCTTTGCAACACTACGCAACCCACCGAAAACTTCAGGATAGCAAGAAAGGGTCTCCCTGAAGGAAGTCCATTAAGCCCTATATTATTCAATTTATATATTTCAGAATCATTGGAAGAAAACGAAGCTACAATAATAAGCTATGCAGATGATCTAGCGGTAATCAATTCCAACTCAGCTTTTCAAACATTAAATCAGATGACAAACTACTCAATTACGAATCTAAATAGAAAACTAAGACAACTAGGACTAGAGATATCAATAGATAAGACAAAGATGATGACCTTCACAAGAAAAGAAATATTAATCACCAAATGGATGTAACTATAAATGACAGGAATATAGAAAACGTAGACAAATACCTCGGGGTGGAAATAGATAACATTTGGAAACTTCATAAAGAATATAGAAGAAAAAACAGAAAAAAATATGAAAATAATTAAGGCGTTATGCTGAGTAAAATGGGGAGGTCATCCAATAATATTGATTAATATATACAAGGCCATAGTAAGAGCGCACATGGAGTAAAACACTCATTTAATAACCATGAACACAGAAAAAATTGGATCAAATTAGAAAAGATTCAAGTAAAACCACTAAAAACATGCCTCGGATTAATGAAATCCTCATCAAATCAAGCTTCAATGGTGCTGGCAAGTGTTCCACCAATAAAGAAGAGGATAAACTATATTTAAAAAAAAAATAATAATACAAACATATGTGAAAAGCTCGAGAGAATAAAGGACAAAATAAGTTCAGAAAAAGACAGATATACAGGAAATATATAAAAACAAATTAGAAGTACAACTGAAAAAAGACTATAACGTAGACATAGAAAGTTTTAAAGATATACCAACTAACAAAATCCCTGCGTTTTTTAAATACAAAATGGAAAGGAACTTCAAACGTCATACAATTTTTACACAGATGGATCCGTTAAGAAAAGTGAAAAAAAAAACAGGCATTGGAGTTTATTGTGAGGATTAGAGCAGCGGGAAGACTGCCAGACCACGCATCAATAATGATGGCAGAGGCATATGCAATACTAACCAGTCTACAACAAATAAAATACAATCAAAAGAATAAGTCATTGATATGCACAGATGCAAAAAATATACTAATGGCATTAAATAAGCCAACTTTTAACATAAAAACATCGAATTTTGCATCATTGCATTAAACGACATATCAATGGAGTGCAGAGAATTGGAAAAAGAATTTAGGAGGGAAATGCTGGAGGATTGGCAACAGAAATGGGAACAATACATAAAAACAAAAGCAACAAAATTTGGCGAATTTAATAAAAAAGTTGGTTTGGATCCATGGTTCAAAAAACATAAAGAATTAACAAGAGAAGTAATATTCCACCTGCATGCAGTATAGAATCTCGAATTAGAATTGGATTGGAGAAATCTTAAGAAAAGTATTTCCTCAAAATAAAAATTTCGTGTCCTGAAGCAGGAATTTATTTTTTAATAAACAATTTTGTAAAAAACAAGGTGCAGTACGCAGCATAATGCGCATTCATACTACTCAGCAATATGCTAAATTAAACGTGAAACCAAGTTGAGTGCAAGACAAATTTTCAAAGCAAGTACTCAGCTGTTTCTAATGTACTTATTTAATGAATAGGTAAAATTTACGCCATCCGCGCCTATGTCGCGTTCGATTATTTAAACTAACCGCTGCGTGTTTCCATCGGTCGCCCAACGCAACATCTCATTAGTGGGAGCCATTCGAAGATTTCATTCTTTACTTAAAACATTGGCACACGTAAAAACGGCGAAACCCTTCCGTTCAATTATTTACGAGAGCATCCTTGCGAGGGAATGTTTCCCTTTTGGAACATTCAATTCTTAGTTGCTTGAAGACGGCCAACCCATACCGACTTCGGCTCTACGCTTTCAACTATACAATAACTATTTCGCAAAATTATTTATAATTATAGTTTCATCTTGTTGTTTTCACGGCCTTATCAAAGGCACTTTTCCATATTTAAGTTAAATTCAAAATTCTATCAAGTATACCAGGGTCCCTAGCGAGATATATTGCTGATGCTAAAAGGGCAAAAAATTTGTTATGTATTTCCCATTTAAATATATTTAATCTAAGCAGCTTCAATTAAATTTATCATATATATCCCTTAGTCACGTTATTCACGTAATATGCAAATAGGATAAGCGTCAATATCGAGCCCCGAGGTACGCCCGAAGACATTCATCAACTGCAGTACGCCCTTTGAATTTCAACCCCTTCCTAGGTTAATATACTTATTGATTATCCTGTTTTGCTTCCGCGGTAATTAATTTTTCACTAATAAAACGATTTAATTTTAGTTTAATAACATGGTGCCCCTCCCCATGCAGTACTAAGTATTAAGTTAATGACGGTAATAACGCGTAAGCTCATAGAGAAGGGTTTATTTTATATAGAAAAACCGTCGGCTGAGATTTAAGATAAAGCGCTGCGTGCATTGTAAAACAAGAGCAGGTGTATGGAAGATAATTAATGAAATTGTTTCCTCTTTGCTTTTACGCATATAATGCAACATAAATGAATTGTTAGCGTGTCAGTCGCCGCACCATACCTATTGTGGTGTCATACATACAGATTGAGAATTAGTGGGATGCAATTGTGGCTAACTTGCTTTAGGTTGTGGTGTTATGTAAACGAATCTTATTGAAAATAAACAACGACAGAGATTTTTCTTTTTCCGGTAATAGGATTCGAGGGGATTATCCCTCCCTCTCTAACGCACATTGATATATCATTTATTTTTTCCGCGCAATATACATTAAGGCGAAGCGTTTTCCTTACTATCAACCTAACAATCCTTCCGATTTTTATCCTACTTTACAGCTTTGACGTGCTGCCACTGTTTACCGTGAAATCCCAAGCTGGACGTTTTTATTTGGGCTATCTGGGAAATCTCGTTTTAATTATTTATTCTTTTTATTTTTTAGCGCTCTTCGATTGGAATAATTTCGATCTAAACAGAACTTTCTCTGCTGGATAGGTTTTTTCACTCTTAGATAACAAAAACAATCATTTTATTGATAAGTGGATCGAAAAAATAAACCGCATTGAAGGAATAGTAGAGCGCACAGTGAAAAGGCGCAACGAAAAGACAGGCCCAGACGAATGCCCCACAAAAGCAAAAAAGGACAGCTCGACAGTAGCACGGAAATCGAGAAAACAGTAGAAAGAGAAGCAAAAAACTGAACACTGAGAAGACCATAAATGGCAGTAACGGCAAATAAGGTAGAATAGTAAACATAGCAATAGATGGAAAAACAGTCGAACAGGTTAAACAGCACAAATACTTCGGCATAATAATACAGAACACAGGACAACAGGATGCAGACATCAACAACAGAATATAAGCCAAAACACAAAGGTAAGAGTACATAAATCGATATACAGACCAGTATTGACGTTTGGCAGTGGCAGGAGGATATGGAAATTCTGCAAAATACATTCTTCTCTTTGATTGGAGAAATTGCTAACATGAAGAGTGTTGTCAAATCTTCGAGCTACACTGCTATCTACATATTCCTAATTCTGTTCAAAGATCTCGTCAATATTTTGCAAAATAGTTTTGCAGAATACCTGGAGGACGTTTCATTAAAAATAAAAATTGCATCACTAATATTATTTATGAAATTGTTTTTTCATTTACAATTAGAATATAGTAAAAACATCATTAAATAATGGGTACCAGCGGGTCTCAACGATATGAAATGCCCTCCAGTTCGACATCTGTGAAAATGACTTTCCTTGGAGAGTTTAAAATTATTTCGAAATCCCACTGCAAAAAAAAATATATTGCCAAAGTCACCATCTCGTATTAATTTTTGTTGTTTAATAGTTTTATTTCTTGGTAACATGTAAATTTATATCAAGGCTCACAGGAAAGAACGAAGAATCGTAAATGAAATTTGTAGTTAGATTTGCAGGCACATCGTTAACGCGGGATTCCCCGATAAGAATATCATAAACTATTTTTTACAGTTAGTCGTAGAATGTAGTGGCAGAATGTGGAACAAGTTTTCGTTGGCCCTTTGTTCCTTAATCCTAAGCTGATCTATGCGCTTACCTGGATTCGAAAGCGCCCTCGCCTCCGCCACGGCTATTACATAAATAACCCTCTACTTTTTCGCCAGATCGAATTCCCGTTGTTGTTATGTTTGGTCTAGTGTAGATGTACATTTTAAACTCCTATTGGAAAATTTACCGCCGGTAATGTTTAAAATGCCTAAAAAGAATTGTTTCGATTCTCGCCACACACAGAACCTACTCAAGAATCACATAAAACGTCATTTTGCTCGCGTTCAGTTGCAGAATGTAAATATTTTACCGTATTTTAAGTTCTGAAAGTGCGGCCAATGGTTTTAAAACAAAGCACATTTATATTATATTATGGCTACGGTCTGTTATTGCCCTTTGTTTGAAAGGTTAATGGGTAGGTGTAACCTATGAGGTGGCAGTCGTGCGGTGATCTTTTGAAATTATTTTCAATTTTAAAAATCCCCTCTCGCAATGCCAATATAACTTTTACGGACTCGTTTAGAAATAAGAAAAAAAAACGCAAACCAAGAACCCAACCCAACAACTAATTAAGTTTTTAGTGCTTTACTCGTTATATAGATCAACGCCATTGGGAATGGGTGTGTTCTAAGCTACTTTGAAAAGTCCATAGAAAGGTAATTTTTAGTTGTGCCTTAGATTTCAATAATCATAAATGTCCAATTAGAAAGAGCCCAACCCTTAGTTGTAGTGCAACGATTTCATTTCCACTAACAACATTATTCCAAGTTAAACTTTCTGGAGAGATGGTATTGCGGCGTGGAACAACACGGGCGATATTGAGTACACCTTCGTCCCCGAATTTCTCTTGTAACTTAGCAACTGCTTTAGATTCCTCAGCTGGTTAAGGCTTTCACATATGCCGAATCCACACTAGCTAGAGCTACCATTTGCCCCAATGGCTTGATGGCGTGGAAAGCATTTGCTGAACTAAGTTTCTGTTTATAACAATTGTCGATAACTTCGGAGGAAGGCTCGAAACTCTAAAATAATCCGATCCGGATTGGCGGAAAATCGATATTACAATATTTTAGCGCGGCCGTCATCCACTGGAATCAGAAGATGGTACGAACTCGGTAACCATTCGCCGAACAAATAACGAGATTCCATTATAAAATCAATTTCATTTGGAATAATACAGATATGATTAGTTCAGTGCGGATGTTAGGTTCGGAGTAGCAAGTGTTTTCCACTATTGGACGTCAATTTTTTGATTAATGAATTGCTCGCATTGACCCCTTCACATTAACCCAATTCAGTAGACGCTTATTGAAGCACGAAATTTTCTGAAGGAAACGAGTTTTGCTACTTTATATGTGAATAACTTTACCATACAAAGGAGTGTGTCGTACTTTTCTGGTATTTAACTCGCAATGTCCGTTTTATCATGAATTATTGCATACAAATCGATGCTTTTATAATGTTGCATTTTCCTTTGGATCTACTTAGATTAAGCGCATTTGCAGAGCGTAGATATTTTGCACATTCTGAAGGTCGTGCTTTCGTAAATTCCAGGCAATAACGAATCCTTTTGGAGGGAGCCTCTTTTATTTTTATATTTGCACGAGGAGCAACGGTGAAAAAGAGGGCACGCTTGATGCACATATTAAAATATTAAAAATGGCGTTGACTGCTTTTTCTACCTTAAATAATGCGGTGGTGAGTTTGCATGGGTTAATCCCTGCTGGTGCAGTATATGCAGTCTATAGGATACTAAAGTGGTTAATCGACTGTGCCAGTCTGCTATTATAATTACTATGAAAATAATTTGCTTAAGCTCGGTTTGCACGCCCCATTTATGGTCGGCGTATCGGCCTTGTTAACAGACCTGTTGACAATTTATCGTCATATTTCGAATCGATTTGCTTCTTCAAAAAAGTTTCTTAAACTTCAAAACAGGTGACCCGAAAACATAAAAGTTCTAAAATATATGTAGGCATATGCTATATGGATGTATCGTGGTAATTAACCGGAAAACAGACAAATGTCGACGTCACCATGATGTGATTAGTGTGATCTGATGATCCTGGATTATATAGGTCGAACGTTTCAAACTTCATAAATAAAATATCATGTGGAGTCCCTTTATTTGCATTACATAGCGGTTGTATTAAGGGTACACCTATCAAACAACTAAAATATACAATAAACAAATCCGCCCCTTCATTGAAAATTTCGTGCATGGAAAAAAGTATATTGACACTTTCTTGGTTTAACACCCACGAAATTCGTTTTCCCGGTGCTCGATCAAAGTTCCTGTCAGGCTTGTTATGACCATGTACATATATTTCTCCCTTTTTTCTATATACAACTTCCATGTGTAACTTTTCTTATGTCACCAAGTAAATTTTACCAGATCAATATGCCTACACCGTAAATCGCCAAAATATTTCTGCGCGATTCTCTCCTGTAATTTCCCATCTGCGTTTGTTCCTCCCGAGGAATCACTTTTGAAGAACCCATATTTTACCCAACACACAATATTCGTGTCGCGTGTATATAATCATTCTCGATATAATTAAAATCCCTTGATAACGATCAACACAAAAGCACATTTTCTACGCGATGAAACTATGTGAAAACTTTGATATGATTGAATTTATACAAAATATGTCACATTTACATTGAAATGCGTAAAAATTATCGCTAAACCACCGTGTTTCCATTCTTTTATCTAACGAAACAAATTGTTTGAATGGAACGTAATACATTAATATGCTGTTTCTCTCGAAAACGCACCAGATCTGCAGATAAACTTCTTAACTAAAATATTAACGGATTAATACCCTAAAATTTACATATATTTAAATAACAGTGGGAGACGCTTTAAAAAATTCTGTGTTTTGCCGCACAAAAGCTAATGGCTCGGCGGTGTACGTTTCATTATGATCGAATGCAAATATTACTTCGGCTGATGTTCAATAAATTTGCATTTATTATAGTAATAATATTCATAGGTACACTCAATATTAATTTATTGTATGGTATAGCAGTGCCACCTAGCAATTGGGGCGCGAACTATGAAACACAACAGCCGAGCAGACATCAGTTGTCCTATACTTTTTAGAAAGGTTGATAGATGACGCATTCTGTGCGCAGTTTCGTGTAGTAGAGTCGTGATCTTCTCAATAAAACTCTTCCATTTTTTGTACATTAAAAATACATAAACGAAAGAAACCAAATTAAATTTGAAGATGAAGATTTTAATGGGTTGAAATTGTAAAAATAAAAATATTGATGTTCATGTGACTCCTACTGCGTATTTAAATCAATACATAGTTGTATTGTTGGTTGCCTGAAGTCTCTGACGTCCAGACCACAAATTTCACACAACTTTTTGTGCCAACTGAAGCAGTTATCGGTAAATTTAAATAATAAATTTGATAAATAAATTACATATTAAATTTAATTTATAATAAGTAAGTTGGACCCATTTTTTACCAATGGTACATCAAGGCGTAGACATTTGTAGATATGATGATAACATTCTTTCGGTATGTTTTGTTATATTCCATCATGTGCATTTCCGGGTGTCTTCTGGTAAACTCCCCATGAAGGAAAGATCTCCATCCTTGTAGTGGATCATCTTGACACCTATTCACGTAGTACAATGCTCTGATAACTTCAATGTTCATCTCTCCCGTCCATTTCATTATTATTTGACTAATTTAAACTATTATCATCAAATATGGAAAAAATTTTACAAGTTACCATAGGGATTAAGACCATTAAGTCACACCTAAAGCTTTGATGAGGAAATGCAAAGGATTTTAAATAGTTTTTTTGTATAAAATATACTCATTTATAAAAAAAAGTATCTATTAAAAACACAAATACTAACACTATAGTTATACATTATAATATTAACTAGAAAAAATTCGAAAAGTTAAGGGTTCATACAGGGGGTTCAGTTCTCTTTGGCATGTCATCTATGTACATATACCAGTTAAAATAACATTGTAGTAATACTAAAATACGTCAGCATTTTGGTTAAGTGAGGCTAGATAGAGTTAACTTATTATCTTATTGGCACTCTTCAAGTATAAAAAAATTAAAATAAAAAAGCACCCTAATCTTTCTAATCAAACATATAATATTTGCTTAATTTGCTAGATATATAGATATATTTATTTAATGCTTCCTAGGTGGAATTTACAATTCAAACAATAAAAACATACTCAACAAAACATTTTTGCTTAACAATTTTAGTACATATTTTAACAAATATTTAAGAAAAAACCAAAAACATATCCAAAAGGTGACAAAACATTCTTATATCACAAGATAATCACAATGCAAGTTTCTAAAAAGACTAAAATGTATGGCAACGATTCACAATTAAAAAAAAGTATTTTCAACAAGTTACAATTAAAATGCGTCCTCACTTTCCAAAAATCAAGGAAAACTAGGGCTTCCTTCCGTGGCCCATCAGACTTCTTGCAACTTATAATTTTCTATCTATAAGTCCTTCAGCCCTCTCGTTGTTGTAAATAAAGTTTTTGGGTTTCCTCCTCTGGCGCCTACACCTTCTAACCAAGAAAAAGATAACTATCAGCGCCAGAACCAAAGCTGCGCAAGCTACCGGGACTCCTATTTTCACCAATTTCTCGTGCGTTTCAATATCTTGGTACAATTGCTTGCACTCCCTGTATAAAGCCAAATCTTCCTCGGGGATGCTGCAAACTACAAAAACTTGTAAATAGAATAATGCTTTAAAGAAAATTCAATTTACCTATTCGAGTTCGATCGCACTCCAACGTGGCGAACTTGACTTGTCGCTCCTTCAACCAATTCTCTATGTTCCAACAGTCGCACGGGTCGAAAAACACCCCCGTTACGTTAGTTGTGTCCAAAACCTTCAAATTGCAAATTCCAGCGAAATGGCTGGGTTTCAAATTGATCTCGCCGTTTCCGGAAATGTTGTAGACCATGAGGGTGGGGATCATTCCTAAATCAGGCAAAGTCTCCAGTTCGTTGTTGGAGATGTCAAGTCTGACCAAAGGGCTTTTGATGGGTTTGGCTTTTTCGATGGTTTCGGCCAGATTGATGTTGAGGTTTCTGCTGAGGTACAAGTTGCGCAGCGAAGGAAGCTGGAACACAACTGGCGGAAGAGAAATAATTCCGTTCAAAGATATGTCTAAGGTGTCGAGGCTGGTTTGGCTGTCGAAAGCGGAGTCGTCTATTTTGGAAATCATGTTGTCACCTAAGTATAACATCTTCAGGCTGCTAAATTTTTCTAAGTCATCTTTGCTAATTTTTCGTATCCTGTTGTACGATAAGTCTATTACCTGGAAAGTGTGATAAACGTTGTAGAAACCAACAGATATTGTAATGGCCGCGCAACAACGTGAATGGTTAAGGATAACCTTTTGAACTCGCTATGTGTGTTGTAAACTATAAGACGATAACACTCGAGTGCATAAAGTATGGGTTAGATGTATTTCTAAATCGACGATGTAAAATAAATATTAGTGTTTTACAATTTCAAAAACTACACAAAACTCGAGAGGTTAAAAAATACAGTGCATAATAGTACTTAAAGAATGGTAAATTAACAAAGCTTAGAGATAATATTGGAAAATGAAAATCATGTCAGATAGTAGGCGACAAAGAAAACATTATTTTTATTGTAGTTTTAGTTTGCTAACAAAAATTTCATAATATACAATGTTATCAAATATTATAGATTAGAATTATTATAAATTAAAAAAAAAATGTGTTTCTAAGTAGAACCCTAGCAATTCTTTATGTATGCAATAATCAAGTAAAATTAAAACAATTTGTTTTTGTAAATATCTGAGACATGAGAAAATGTAGAACAAGTATCAGGTTCATTCGTCACAAAAACGTCAAACAACACGAAGCCAAAACGTTTTAAGCAAATGGCACGTTGTTTGCTGTAATTTATCATTATTTTAGCAGAAAATTAGATAATTCATTATTTACTCGAATCCCTTACCGATTACATAATTTTAATTTTGCGGCAAAATACGGAAAAACAAACGCAACTAATCAATCAAGTTGTATAATAAGCTGCCAAGAAGTTTAAAGTTTACTTCTGAGCGGGAAGACCTTCATGTTTTCCATTTTTATTGGCCTAATTTAGTTCAATCATCCAAATTTGTTTCAGCTAATTCGTAGTTGAGCGAATTGAAGACCATTTACCATCTTCACACAGCACAGCCGGGAATCCTCGTCGAGCGTCGTTTTAAACGTCAGTTAATGAAATAATTTGCACTCTTAAACCCGCGGCCATGAGCCCCATTGATCCAGTAGCCCAAGGTATTTAACGTCCGAAATTATATGTTTTCTGAACCGCACAAACAATTAAAAATTAATTAATTCTAACACGAACCGATTGTCCATAAATCACATTTCGATATCTTACCTCTAAGTTACTGGGCAGCTGGTGTGGAATTTCCTGGAGGTTTTTTCCGAAACAGTCAGCACTCTTCATGCCATGCACTTTCCCGATGTCACACCCTGTCCTGGGGGCCGTAAAACCATAGGCCCCGACGGAAAAGAAGGCCAAAACGAAGAGTCGTGGGAACATTGTTCCTTGGACCGAGTTGACTGAAACTAATCACTTGAAATGAATGGTTAGCACTAAATGCTGAGAAGTCAATTTAGGGAAATGATTCATTTTAGCGATTGTAATATCAATGCATATTATTAGTAATTATTCGATATAGCTGACCCGGAAAAGTTGGGCAATTCTAGCTATTAAGCTATTTTGTTTTAGTTGGGACCCTATGTAATTTGTCTTCAGTCAAGCAAGTTATCGGGGGGTCGCGACCCTTGGGAGATAGGATTCGTTCGGAATTTTCTTCTAAGTAAAATTTTAAAAGCTTTTACTCAATAAGGTTGAAAAGAAAAAGAAAATTACGTAACAACATACTTTTTTTCTTAAACATCCATATCTCACTCACTTTGTTTACTTCACAGTTCGAAAAGAAAATAGAATTTTCCCGAAACGTAAAGAAGCTACACTTGTTTCGCTAGATCGTCAAATGGAGGTTCTTGTGTATGTTTGTATTTGTCTAATTACTTATTTAGGCGCGTGATCGCTGCATTCATATTATCAGAGATTAACTAATATTTGTTCAAAACATTAGTAAACAGAAGAGTCAACCTACTTTGTCTCGTAAACATTGTTTGGACGAGGCCCTGACATGTGTTATTCCATAATTTGAAAAGTGCATCTTTGATAAAATTGCCGAAGTGCGGTTAATAAATTCCCAGATGATTAGGACGTATCAAAACATATGCCAAAATTACTTGCTGTTTGTTGATAAACTGTCACGAGATTTCTTCTCTTATCTCTTAATTATTTTATTCTGGCTTTTTAACTCTAAAAATGTTATATTTTAATACGTTTTCGGGAAACATCTATTTATCTTCTTCTTTTCATGTCATTTTCAGCTCTTGAAATATTGCGAAAATTTAAATTTCTTTTCAAATTTTTTAGGTTATGAAAATAATAATTTTTATGATTAAAGTTTATACTGAATTAAATCCAACCATAGTCAAGATGTAATTTTCCATAGGTTGGCATTAGTCTAAAATTATCTAATAAACAAAAAAAAATTTTTAAATAAAAAACACTTACCTAATTTTTCATTTTATTAATATAATATCCAAACGTGAAAAAGGCATATTTCACTCCACAATTTTTTCACTTGCACTCACTGTTAACGTTCACGACAGTACAAACTATCTATCTTGCTATGAGTAACTCTCTTAATGAAGTAAATTGCCTTAATAAACTCCTATAAGAAACCATCTGTACATCTTCGCAATAACAAATATTTCGGGATTCGAGGCGAACATTCACAACTTTCGGGCTGCACCAAAAAAACAATCACGCCTATGTGATGTACTTCATTGAATCTCTTAATAAAATAATAACCTTAATTGATCATATGAAAAAAGGGGAGAGCCCGGCGCGATTCACAGAAAGAAAGAGGGGACAAATATTATTGCACTACAGTCCAAATATTATTACGAGATGAATTCCGAAAATCCGGGCGAACCGGAAAAATCTTAATTAAGTGCTGTGCTAAACGAACTTTCGTATTGTTGTTTGTTGTTGACGCGAGACTCAATACACTAATACTGATAAATTAAAATCAAAGGTTAGGACGATAACTGATGGATATTTTGTGTGACAATTAATGAAAGCATTGTGAAGCCTAACTATCGCAATTACGAACTGAACCTCTCGTATCTAGGATGGGTGCATTTCTAGCCACAGTAAATGAATTGCCCATTTGAAATCAGTAGCGCTACTTTTTCCAGATAAATTGGCTTATCGGAGGCACCATTAAGATAATTTATAATTATGAAATGAACTGTTTTTAATCTCTTTGGCTATATATCTTGTATACATAAAATTGTCTGTGACATAAACCGGGAAATACTCGATGAATTTTGAAGTGCCTAAAAACTAGTATATTTCGTTTAGGTGGCCAATGACCCCTATAGTTCTTCTAAATGCAACCAAAAGCAGTGCAAAATTATTAATTAGGAAAATTACTCTCCAAAAGATCAAGTACGCCACTGGCCATAATTGGGGACGAGATTACATATTAAAAACGCACATACAGCTCATAAAATTGATTATAAGAACAAATTATTGTCTAATTTTTACATCAAATTATCCAGCAATAAACAATGAATTTTCCGACATAATTCCGTAATGAAATCTAGTTATCTTTTCCAAGTACGAAAGTAAAGTAACGTTGATGCATCAGTGCGCAGACAGAATATTATGGCGAATTAAACCGCCAATTAAGTGATGTCATTGAAAACCATCCTTAAAATCGAACCGAGATACACCCTAGCTTCATTATAGTCTGGGGCTACAAATGAACCGCGACGTTTACACGTGATTCGTTACAGTCTCGACGTCGTTTATCAGAAATGGCTTTCCTGAGAGGAAACTTTCAACTTTTTTTGGAAACAAAAGTTCGAAGTAGTTAAGGTGCAAGGCTGACCTCAGTTAATCTGGGATCTCTAGGGATCGGATCAGAACAAAAATTCCCATACGCTCATGTTTTCGATCATACTGTGAATGATGATGAAAATAACTTAACTTCAGTTCTCAGAAATTGAGTAATAATCATAGATAATCTACATCACCCTTAAGGCTGAGTTAAACAGACTAGCTGCTCAACGTCCGTTGATAGATGTCTCTGTGGTGTATCTACAAATATTAAAATCAACTTGTGTAACAGAAATCTGCTTTTATGGAGTTCTCTGAGTTTTCTCTGGGTCACCTGAAGTCATTTTAATCACATTTTTAAAAATAGTGGTAATGTAAAATAGATATTCTAGAGTAAAATCCAATCCTTTCACGCATTCTCCTTCCAGAATGTATAAAAAGATACCTTCATTTAACAAAACTTCTTATTTTTGACTACTTTTTTCAAGCATTATGGATAACAGGAAACAAACAAATTAACGTGCACAAAAAGTATGTCTTTTATAACTTGGTACTACTAAGTTGACAAGAGTATTTTGTGATTATATCAAACCCTGAATTGGCAAATAATTCGAAAACCGTTATATTTCATGTGAATTAAAAACACAAAAATAATTAAAATGTGAAAACCCTAAATGCATTTTTTTTGTTATTCAGGGAGTCGTCAACAATCGACTTAAAAATTTGAGTGTCAGCGCTTTAGGTGTTTTTTGTTATGGTAGAGAGTATATACTATGATCTTGATAGGTGACAGATCTACTTCAGGTACGCACCCTTGCCTACGCGAGCATTGGTTTATCCCTAAAACCAGATAGGAAAACCATTGTCATACCTTAAAATCTTTGTCCAAATCTAACCATCCTTTTCCAATATCGAAACACGAAAAAACCCCAGGTGAGCAGAGTAAACCATTTGAGCAGCCAGTCAGCTTCACGGATTCTGGGGGAGGCAAATATTCGACTAAAACTACAGTGAAAAAAAAAGCCCAAAGAAAAATCAAACCATCTTATTTTCATTTAGCCACATACAACATACGAACTATGAGGACCCAAGAACACTTTGACGAATTAGAACAAGAACTAACCAACATCAAATTGAACATACTTGGCTTTTGTGAAACTCGCTCGCTAGAGTCACATGGTGGTTTAGCACTAGCAGTAAATAAAATTCCATGTGAAGTAACAAAATACTGTGCAACATCTAACAGGGTTATACGTATTATAATCACTTTAAACAAAAGATACAAAAATAGGAACGAGGCAACAGGGAGACACATAGTATATTGGCCACTTTGGGTTAGGCCATAGAAACAAGAGAGGGGAGATGCTGTACAGGTTGAGATGGGTGGAACTTTTAATAAGCAATTTATGCTAATGGGCAAAATATTGCTGATATAAGCTGATTTGACTGGTCCTCCAATCCGATGCAACCAAAAAAAAAGTGATTCAGTTCTCCAATTTCTCCGCATGAACACATACGCGAGTCATTCAAACCAAACCTATGCATTAATACCAGAGTTTCCACAAAATTTTACATTATTCTACAACAGAACACAACAAACTCTCTACCCAGATTGTAGTAATTTTTGAACCACGGTTTTAGAGATACTTTATTATTTGTTTCACCAATTCTTTTAGATTTTGTTAAAGTAGCCTCTCTAAAATTATTTTGCAATTCCGTCATCATTTCTTCCTTCAAGTATCTTTCAAATCTTCTAAATTCCAGGGCTGCGTTGTGTATAAAAATTAAATCAATGCCCCTTTTTGCTAGTGTATCAGCCTCCTCATTACCCTCAATCCCAGAGTGACTGGGAACCCAAATAAACCGCACATCCAATCCTTTCATTAAACAGTCAAAGTATTTTTGATTTGATTAAGGACTTCAGAATTTTGATGCCAAAGGACGGGCACCCAAATGATATTAACACCGCTTTAAAGTCCGAACATATAACTGACCTTTCCGTACCTATACTCAAAATAACTCTCAGATAGGTAAGTATTGCATGTGTTTCGGCATCAAATATTGATGACCCGTTCGGCAGATTACCAGTAAAAAATTTGGAATATCCTTCATACTCATACTCATATTCATAATGTTCTTAAAGTAAAGTGGATTGTGCAAGTTAGATTTATCAAAGCTATCAATATTAATATCAGGTATCATAAGTTAGACGTCCAAAGGTGCCTTAAAACAAGGGGGAACAGTATCAACTCTAATTTTAAATTTTCTTATATTTTCAATAAAGTTATCCAGAAACAGGATAATTATTTTTTCTCCATATAGTGGAGTTTTGAACATGTATCGCTCCTCTCGTTAAGTTTAGTCTAAGTGTTTCCCTCCAATTTGAATATTCTTATTCATAGACTTTCTGCACAGAAACTTTGCTCTCTTCTTCATCAAACCCAGACATATTTTAGCGCCCCTAGCCTGAATTCTGTCAAGTCTTGTTACTAAGGAAACTTTTCACTATCTCTCTACGACAATCTGACCCATTGTCACATTCTTCATCCCACCACACACACGATTTAAACCTTTTGTGCAACTTTATTTTCCTAATCTTTATAGCAGAATCTGCAGCGTCTCTGACCCTCTCAAAGAAGTTCTCCATATCCCATATCCTTCCTAAAATGTATTCATCCCTCATATACTCCTTAAACAACGACCAATTGGCCTTTTTGTATTATACCTCCTAGTAGTGTGAAATATTCTTGAATTATTAACCTCAACACCATGCAGCTCCAAATTAACCATCTGGTGATCACTAACAAAAGTCTCACCACACGTAAAATGTGTGTAATTGTTATTATCTTTATTACGTTTTATGTAATTTTTAACAACTTTTTCTTTAAAAATGTTTGTAGAACTACTTTCAATCTTAAAACAATCGTGTAGTGACCACACCTCAATTTTTATTTAATTTTAAAATTTCTGAGCTAAACATTTATATACTGATAACTTTTGATTTTTATACATGCAAGACCATATTTTAGTAGTGTATTTGACCTTATTTACTTAAAATTAAAATACACTTTTAAAAAATTAAGTACAGTTTTTGTATTACATTTTTTCTGTCAAGTTAACGTAATTTTTTGAATTAAAATAAAAAAAAATTTCTTTTTGTTTTCGTTGAACTTTTAGACAAGATTTATTTAAAAAATAAAATGAAATCGAATGGAGGTCACATCACAATGTCTGGTAAAACTACCCTAGCAATATTATTTAATTAAAATTGGGTATTAGCATTTTTATTTACTAGTAAAGTAAAGTAAAGTTATTCATTCATATATATTTAAACATATGCAACGTGTCACTAGTTATATCACTATCAGTGCAAATAATTATTCTTTTTATTTACTCTTCTTGTATTTATTGGTATACTTTTATACAATTTTTATATAATTTATATATTTACGATTTTCAAAATTTCGATATTCAGAAATACGTTTCTGCTTCCTTCTTTACCACATTTTTATATGTGCCTTTACTGATCGTGTTACAGTCGGTTAAAATGGAAACTTAAACCCTATGTAAACGTGGCTTCAATGTACGTATAAATTAGAAATTTTCAACATTCCGTTTTTCGGTATTATTAAAATTATTCATATTATTATTATATAATTTGCAAGTTAAGTTTCCCTAAAACTGAGATAATACCATTCACAATAAGAATCACTAAAAATTGTAAATACGAACGCAAAAGAATATGTTTTTATACCTATTTTTTATCTAACCTATCGGCTGCGACGTTGCCAGATGACTTTCGTGGTTCTGCACAAAATTTA
>JAUIMW010000085.1:0-27219 GCA_033557785.1 Enochrus cinctus | reverse complement strand
CAAACTACAGATGTAAAAACAGATGATTTTTTTATGAATGAATAGAACTTTATTCAGTAATCAGCGCTTCTAAACTTTTCTCTTAATGTTTAATAATTTTTTCTGGTCTTATTGTTAACGTGGGACCATCACATTATTATTATTTTTTGTCCAAAATTATTAATTCTATGCACTGGCGGTATCGAATAGAATCAGGCGGTATAAGATACTTTAAATGAAAAAAACCTCTCATAATAGACAAAATCCAATATTTTTTATATAAATGTATGTTGCATTATAGTCCAGGCTTATTTATTTATATTTGAAGATATGTTTTGCCATCAAATACAAATCAAATTATTAAAATCTAATAGTGATATTTTCAACTTATTTTCCCTATAAGAAGATTTTTACTAATACATGACGAACATTTTGTCAGTCAATCATTTTATTCACAGGCAATTTACGTCCAGTAATAGTAATATTTAACAATAGTTTTGTTGTACGAAGAGCAAAAATATTAGGTTTGCTAAATTCAATGAGGCATCAATTAACTATACGAATTACAAATATAACATCAAAAAACCAATTTTCAATTTTTTACAATTACTTTTTGTTTTACTAGAATAGTAATTTTTCATGTACTTAAGTACGACACAAAGTAATGGCACTATATTAACAATGCTTAAAAAATTAAATTTTACGAAATAAATTATACAGATTTTAAGAGCTTTATGTCTTTGGAACGTTCGACCGATTTTATAGATTCGTAAAACTCAAATATTCCGATTCTATTCGATACCGACAAACTCCAGGCCAGAAAAAATATTTATTTTGTGTTACTATTCATGTTACTTGACTCGCGATGTGTTTCTGTTTCTTGCTTAGCGTTAGGTAATTAAACACACAAATTTGCCGAGATTACTCTGCGTGCTGACACTCTTTGGAAGACTAAATAGACTAAAAACCAGAACCCTTAAAATTTCACCACCAAAAAACCTACAGATCCTCTACAACCTATTAAGGAACAATGGTGACCCCTCACAACTACTAAAACAGAAAATATTCCTCCACCACTCAACCAACTGAAGCTAGACCAACAGAGCTGGAAGAACAGCAACTTGCACAATCTGGAGCGCTGTCCACTACAGGAAGCTTCACAACATTAATAACCTAACACCTAAACTTATTAACGCCTATTGAAGAGGGACGACGTCAAGATTGTAGAAGTGGTTCCAAAAAAGGTCAACTTGTTGTACACGTCATCTGTAGTTTGATCCTTCAACTTTCCTTTATAGATTTCTACTTGCCTCGACCTGCGTAGTATCCACCCCAGTGGCATCTTGAGAAACCACAATAAAATAGTTTTTCCAAAAAATTATTTGGCAAATCTTGGTTGCACTGATTGCTGCGTCTAATGATTTAAAATAAATTTATGTTATTTGCTTTTTTAACATGAGAAATTTTAAAGTGTTTGGTTTGTTCCCTATTTTATAAATAAATAATAAGAATTTTTGATTACATAAATGAGTTATTGCTTGTTTGTACCTGTTCTTTATAATGTCTCAAATTAAAGATGAAATATTAAACTTGCACTGCACTCTATTGTAAGTTCTATTTAAATGCCACAGGCATCTGGGGGTCCCTCTAGGGCC
Source organism: Enochrus cinctus (assembly GCA_033557785.1). NCBI lineage: Eukaryota > Metazoa > Arthropoda > Insecta > Coleoptera > Hydrophilidae > Enochrus > Enochrus cinctus. The sequence goes on along the minus strand of JAUIMW010000085.1, from coordinate 25,585 downwards.
ACTGGAAATCGCGATGTCGCGAAAATAATGAAAGTCAAGTTTCCTCATTTTTCGCCATTACGACAAAATTTCAAAACTTTTTCTAATGCAGAAAAAATCTAACCAATTCTAAAATTAAGGTTCTAGAAGACATTATTTTGACTCCGTGCTCAATTATTACTACGAAAGCGCTTTTCGCTAAATCAGAAAATGTCCCTCAACCAGACGTGGAAACTTCTAGATAAGGAAATTAGGTCCTAGATAAATACTTCTCCCATTATCAAGCAGAAACCCGATTATAGCGATCCCTTAAAAATGATTGCAGACATGCCGGATAAAAACTTTGAACCCATTAACGGGTAAAATTTTTCTGATAACCCAATTCTTTTTAAATTGTCCGATCTTCCCTCCCACACTCTGTCTGCGAATAGTATCGACAAAAATATCGCCTCGCTACACCCTATGAGCCTGGGTCGTCTGCTAAAAAATGCTAAGGTTGAAGGCATCAAATTAGTTGTCCGTAAAGGAAGAAATAAAATCGGCATCGATATTTATATTCCGAAACACCTCATCACAATCCAAGGTATTTTAAGGGGAATTGATACTTCACTATCTGAAGCTGAAATATTCCAAAACATTGAGAGCCCGGCTAAACCTTTATCAGTATGTAGGTTTAACAAAACGTCAACCAATGCTAACGGGAAAAAGTCTTGATTCCAACAGGTACCGTAACAGTAACATTTGAGGGAAAAATTCTGCCAAAGTCCATTTTTTATTACCCTGCGGAAGAAAATACGTATATTTTTTCAGTTATCCAGTTCTTTAACTGCCTTAGGTACGGCCATACAAAAAATGTATGTAGAGGGAAAGCTCGATGTATCAAATGTGGCAATGGAAATCACTCCAACAACGACAGCACTGAGTCTGCAAACACATTGGGCTACAGAAAGGGGAATGTCCTGAGTACAAAAAATAAAAGCTCATTAAGAACATCATGGCATCTCGTTTGGGGAAGCACTAGAAAAAGTAAGTTCTGGGAAAGAATACAACCAAAATTCTTTTAACTTCCCTCATCTTCCTCGCAGAAACTTTACCGAACTCCAACTCATTCCGGTCGAGGATCGACGACTTCACTCAGAAAACCCCACCCACCCCAATTAAAACCTATAAAAATATTACTTCCCTTATTCTTTCCATGGCCCTTATGTGATGGTGGTTTTTTAAAGTCGTTCTGATAAACCCCAGAACGTGAAAAGAGTGTCCCTTCCTTGGTTTGACTGCTTATCCATATTATTAGAGCACACTCGTGACACTTGAAATTGGGCGTTTGACTAATTAATAAATTACCGAAGAATAAAGAAGAAGAAAATACCACATCCATGGTTTCATTGGTATTACTGGTTTGTCGTTTTATTTTTGCATATTGGTAAAAGTGTAATTAGACATAACCCTATTTTGTAGTGAAGTGTGGTGTAAATTTATCCGACTTTTCATAGTTTCTAAATATTTGTAAAAATATCCGCGTATTATTTAAGCTCTATAATAATTTATTTGATTGGTTTATTTAGTTTAGGTTAAATGTAGTGATGGCAGACTTTGAATTCGAACTTCACGATACTTTTGAAACTGTCGAGGTTTTAAATGATTCTGATGACGATGTTATAGAAATCGAAGAGGTAAATATTACCATTCATATTATTCCAGTTTTTCTCAACTGTATGTTAAAAAACCTAAGTCATTTGTAATGTTCTTTGTATTGAAATAAGTAAAGATGCATGGAAAAAATTCAATGTCAAAGTTTTTTATTCTTAAACTCATCAAATTCAACATATTTTGGTTTGTTTACAGGATGGATACGACCAAAACCCCAACCCCAATGAAATTGTGGAGTAAGTTTTTTATTTTATTATTAAATTATATCATATTGTTTATACTCGTAAATGATCTGCCAACAAATGTCTACAGCACCAGGCGCTTTTGTTTTATAGGTATAATTTTGTTTACTAATATAAATTACACTTTATTATATTTTATTGTCTATAACAACTAAAAAATTAAGAAAATCTCAAACAATTATGGAATTTAAATTTGGATGTTTTTAAAAAAACAATTCCATTATATATTTCATAAAAATTAAGGTTTGCGTTATTTTCTATAGTACACCTGCAGATCTTATAAGGTTTACCTGAAATATTCAACCAGGTACCATAAAATTTAGAAAGAGAAAGTTGTTTTGCTTTTAAAATAAAGAATAGACTGGGCTTAACAATGTACAAATATGTATGATCCTAGTTTCATTATATATTTACCTACTAAAATACAAGTAAATTTAGAATTGGATGTACATATATATTCAAAGGCATTCAATAGCAAGTCGATCTGCCTCAACTCTGTATTAGTATAACAAATGATGGGGATTTTTCTAATATTAATATGAGTACCTGAAGCAATGATTGTTCATCAACATTTTGATACCACAGTTCAGGTAAAATGTATTGCATTGTCAGTTTGTTCCTTTTTTGTTTGTGACACTCTACATATTACTATACCGTTACTTTGGCCCTGAATTGATGCAACGATGGCTCCACATTACCTACATTACATTACTTGCAGAGGTATACACATTTCAAAAATATTTTGATCTAATACCATGTTTTCCAGAGAACAGACCTATTTTTTGTTTTTTGTTGATATTAACTTAAATAGAAGTAACTTTATTGTGTAACTTTCTTTAGATCAAAAGAACTATATCTAAACAAATTCCATATACATATTAACTTTATATTTCTCTTTTTTTTCCAATTCCATTTAACCCTTTTAGTTTTAAAATTAATTTTATCCAAAATTTTATATTTTTCCCACTACATATAAATATTAATATAATTTCTTTATAAATATAACATACCTGACCATTGAATCTTATGAAATAGCATTTCAAATATAAAAAGTAAGACATACAATTTATCGTCCAATATCACTTGATAATATTTTGATAATAAAATTTACTTGCCAGTTATTAAAACACCAAAATGTACAATATGCAGACAAATAGAAATCCGACATACCACCATAAAACTAGTGTAATTTAAAGGTTTTCTCAAAGTGCCTATCGAAGTTTCACTATTATCACAGCTATCCGAACCTCATTGACTGCAACTCAGATATATAGTTTTTCACTTTAAATTGAAATAAATAATTTATTATATTTTGTTTTTTATTTATTTATATAAGTCCTATGGTTATTGATTTCTATTTGGTCAACTTTGGGTTCATCTTTAGCAAATAACGAATAGCGCAGAGGGTTAAACAACATTGAAAAAATCGGGTCTATATCATAATAGAATTTGGACTTTTAACTTTACTTGAAGACTAATAGTTTGTTAAGCATAGTATATTTAATTAAATTCCAAAAAAAAAAAACAAGAAAACAAGTGTAATACATTTTTTTCCTTCATAATATGCGGACCAGATTCAAATAAAGGTTGATTTCCATTTGTTACACAGTTGGTTATATTATTTTCAGTTGGTAAACAGAGATATCAAAAATGCACTTTTTTTTTGTTTAAAAGTTATCTAAATTTTTTTAAACTTCACGTAACCTAGATACTAAATATTAGTAGTCATATAAGTGTAAAATTGTATATAAATACACTGCAGCTACAATGATCCTTATAAATTAAATCTATATAAATATTTTTTTATTATATATAATTCTGCTGCTAAATTAGATTTTTTGTTTTAAAAAAATATTTATTTTAAAAGGATTTATGAAAGTACTTAATTAAAAGATCCATATACAAATTTAAATAAAATTGTACCCCTGTATATATTTATTATAACTCTATCATTATTATTATATTGAAAGTAATACATTAAGAATTAATTTTTTAAGCAAATATTCATTTGAGTGGATGCCACTTCAGATTTTTGTTGGACAATGATATGAACCATTATATCAATATATATTTTAAGTATCATAACTAATATTCATTGGTTTAAAAACACAATAAGCTAATTAAAAGATTCAATAAATATAAAATTGACCAATTACTAACAATTACTATATTTAAATTGAAAATTGGATGTAATTTTCTAACTTTTATTGTGCTATTTTTATATTAAATAGATTTTTCAAATTAATGTTATTTTTAATAATAAATCATATAAAATTTTTGTACATATACTCGTTTTTTATTATCTGTAAATGAAGTAATTTGATAAAAAAATTAACGGTGATTATTTTCTTTATCTTAATCAAATTGTTTTTCAAATATTAATCTTGTTTTTATATTATAAACCACATTCTATCAAGTTCACAAATATTTTTTTTTAAATTTATTTGATGGAAAAATGGAAAGACATTTTCATGTTTATTTTAAATTATTTAACTAACAAATTTAATTCTATCAAATTTTTGTCGATAGATAAAGTTAAAATATAAAAATAAAATGAAATAATTTAGATTAAGATAGAAGGACAGAAGATTATGTAAATTTGAAAGTTTGCCAAATCTAAATCTTAACTAATGCATATGCTGACAACAAAACTGAATCAAATAAAGATTTATTTCAATTAAATATAACACACCATCCTTTAATTATCAATTATTAACACATTTTCAAGGAAGATGCTAAATCAAAAATAACTTATTAGATACTTGAAACTAATTGATGTATTATTTAATCTAAAACAATTTCAAAAAAATGTCTATATAAATTTGAATTTCTTTATAGATCTGAAGATTCGGTGACAGTGCAATTAACAGAACAAAATGTGAATCCAACTCAAGGAAAAATGGGTCCACATGATTTTGAGCTTCTCAAAGTATTAGGAAAAGGAGGTTATGGAAAGGTATTTCAAGTGAAAAAAGTTACAGGAATAGATGCAGGTACCATTTTTGCCATGAAAGTTTTAAGAAAAGCTTCCATAGTCCGTAATCAAAAAGATACAGCTCATACAAAGGCAGAACGCAACATTTTAGAAGAAGTTAAAGTAATAATTTTCTTAAATAACCAAAGAAAAATATTATTTTTCTTTTTTTCAGCATCCTTTTATTGTAGACTTAATATACGCCTTCCAAACCGGGGGGAAGTTGTACTTGATTTTAGAATATTTAAGTGGAGGTGAACTTTTTATGCATTTAGAAAGGGAAGGAATTTTCCTTGAAGATACTGCTTGGTAAATAACTTGTAAATTATCATCAATTATGTTGAGTTAATAAAAATATTTTGCAGTTTTTATTTGGCGGAAATAATATTAGCTTTAGAACATTTGCATTTACAAGGAATTATCTATAGAGATTTGAAGCCAGAAAATATTTTATTGGATGCACAAGGACATGTAAAATTAACTGATTTTGGTTTGTGCAAAGAACATATTCAAGAAGGAATTGTTACTCATACTTTTTGTGGTACTATAGAATATATGTAAGCTTTAAATGTTTTAATTATTTAATTTATATTTTGATATTTTGATGGTTTATGTTAAGGGCTCCTGAAATTCTAACACGAAATGGTCACGGTAAAGAAGTAGATTGGTGGTCATTGGGAGCTCTAATGTATGATATGTTGACGGGTGCTGTAAGTATTTTATGGAATAGATGTATATAATGTCATTATACTAAATACTTTTCTTAATTTTAGCCACCCTTCACAGCTGACAACCGTAAAAAAACAATAGAAAAAATACTAAAAGGAAAATTAAATCTTCCTCCTTATCTCACAGCAGATGCTAGAGACTTGGTCAGAAAATTATTGAAAAGGCAGGTCTGTTCAAGATTAGGAGCACCACCTAGAGATGCTGCTGAAGTAAAAGCTCATCAGTTCTTTAAACATATAAATTGGGATGATGTTTTAAAACGAAAATTAGAACCACCTTTTAAACCAAGTTTGGTAAGATATTAATAAGTTATTAAGTGTATAACTTCATCTTTATAGTATCATTTAGTTATTGAATTGAGAATCAGCATTTTATTTGAAAAATGAATTACTCGCAATTTAATGATTTGCTAAATTTATAAAAAATTTATTTTCAAGCAGGTGTAATTGCGGTTTATAGATGGTAACCCATTATGAATATATAGGATCGCTGACACTGCAGACTTCTTGCTACATTTTGTTTAACTGTTTTGTCTGTTTTTTTACGAATGCAAGTACAATCAATTACGATTGTGTTTGGTTCACTACCAGAAATATATGAGTTTTGTTTTTTTACTGCCTATTTAATGTAGACTCCAAAAAGTAAAAAAATGAAACGAATGTTAACACATTGTACGTCAACCGAGTTTTTCGTAAAATGTCAAAAAAAAAATTTGTATTTAGGTTTTATTTAATAGGATATATAAGAATTTAAATATTTTTATTTATTTTAATGCATTTTTGCATAAATAAAAAGGTAAAAGTAACCATGTAGTGTCAGTCACCGATGACTGACATAGCGTTCAATGTGTTAATAAGTCAGTTGTGAATTTGCAGATCTTGTCGAAGTAGATATTCATATAAGATGATTTTCAATTTTCTATAATAAATTTTTATTGCACTTTTATGTACGATTGATATTTTTATTATATTTATTTAATTACAAATCTATTACAGTAATTATTGTCACTTAAAAATAGATAACTAAAAAAAGGTTTCTCAAAAAATAAGTCCATAAAGCAAATTTTAAATTTGAAGATTGGTGGAATTAGGCCGTAGTTTCTTTAATTAGAGATGTTAGTAGATTCAATAATCACTTGTTTAAAAGAGGACTTACTTGAATTTGACCAATTATTTATGAATTATTTTCAAATACAATATACAAAAAGTCATAATTATGCTGTGTGAATTTTAATTTTTATTATATTTCAATTATACTATCTAGTTTGAGCTAAAATCAAAAACTACTTATACATCCAGATTGATCAAAAAGTTAAAATAAAATTTTTAGATATTATCTTAATTTCTAGATTAAATTTAATAAAGGGTAATGTATGGTGAAAGTTACAATTGCAACATTATTGTATGTTTTACATATTTTTTACTCCAACTAGATTTTTTATTAATTAATGTTTTGAAATGTAAACTAATATTTTTTTATAGAGCAGTGAAGATGATGTGTCACAATTTGATACGAAATTCACAAGACAAACTCCAGTAGATTCACCTGATGAATCTACTCTCAGTGAAAGTGCCAATATGATATTCCAGGTAAATATTTGATTGAACTTATAGTTACATATTATATTTTATTGCTATTAAAGCATGTAGGTAGAAAAAAGTATTGTTTTTATTTTATTTATGTTATGGGAATTTTTTTATTAGATAGAGTTAATTTAAATATTGTTTGTAGTTTTTAATATTTTATTGGCTAAAATTGTTAACCTACTGACTTCAGTTTTCATGAAAATGTTTTTTTCCTTAAAAAAAATGAAATATGGAGTTAACAGGTGAACACTCTCTCTCAGGATTAGGTTTTGTATATGAAATTACAGTTATTTTTGTTAGTTAAATATTATGTGATAGACATATTTTTATTAATGCATTTTACTTTCTACTGCACATGTAACTGTGCCTTTTGATTAAGTTATTGTCTTTCCATTATTTTCTAAAACAGTAGTTTTTCTGTACTAATAACCATCGTAGATATCAAGGAGTGGGAACAAATAATTCATTTTTCAATAAACCAAATTTCAAAAGTCAATTTTACATTTTAGGGCTTTACTTATGTTGCACCATCTCGCTTGGAAAATTATCAACCGACTAACGATTTATCGGATGTAGAAATGGAGTGATAAATATAATTTTAGTTAATATGTGCGTGTAAATAAAATAATTTTTTTATTGTTATAACAAAAATAATTGTAAATAAATGTATGCGAAGGTAATTAACCAATATTTATAAATTTTAAAGACCACAATCTTAAAGAAATTTAATTTAAAAATAACCAATCCTTTTTTTAAGGGATTCACATATGTGGCGCCTTCGGTTTTAGAAGATTACAAACCAAATTCGCACCACATTTTGAATCGTGCAAGGTCACCTAGAAAAGTCCATTGCACACCTTATAGGCACTTTGGACTTAATTTGCCTCATGGACACGATTCACATTCTAGCCTTAGCCATGGGATGAGCCATACAGGGGGAGTTGGACACTTTAACATATCTTCACATAGTAACGCGCAAGTATTGAATACGCCTGATGAAATGATGGAAATCAGTCATGGTATACCTCATGTATAGTCTACTTATTCCAAGTTAGTACAGAATATTTTGATAATAGTAAATTTTTATCATTTTTTTTTTAATTCATACCTCATTTTCAAATATACAGATGCAGGTTTTCATTTTATTGAGACAAAATTATTTTAAGTGATTATTACTTTTATTTGGATGATATACATATATGGATATGGGTATTTGTATTTATTAACAATAAAATGTTATTGGTAGATATTTACATAAAAATTAGCTTACATTTTTGAAAAAATAGCATACTTTTTTATTTTACCTTTTTTTCTCATAACTTTGTTTTAATATTTACATCCGTCCAACTTAGTCCGATTTTGTTATTCTGAATGTTTATACTTTTGATTATTGCTTTTATCTATATTTGGTGCAAAGATTTAATACTTATATTATTAATTTAAAAAAAATCCTAAAAAAGTATGCTGTTTGTTCATAGCACAAAACATTTTTTTTAATATAGTTGAGCATCTAATAATATTTATATTTGTTTTTAGTTTAGTTTTTATACTTGTTAAGTAGCATTATACATATTTAAGATAAAAAATATTTTAAATGCAGCAGTTACCACAACTTAATCAAATTTTTGTGCCAGAACACACATTACCAATACAATATCTTTGTTAATTGAAATTTTGATGTAAGCTAATTTTATTTTGAAATATTGTTGGGATTATAAATAAATTGTAAAATAAAAAGGTATATAAAATAACTTATTTCTTTTAAGAATTTTTTTTTAATTATATTAAAAATGAATACAATTCATACAAAATAAATAAAATGTTTTTAAATTATCAGAATTGTATCAATAGGTAAAAAAAGATCCTATCATCCTAGTGACAAAATATTATTATATTATATTATAGTTCATTTTTTGGATCTATTGGCTTTCTTAAGATATTTTTTAAATGTTCATTTACTCAAAAAAAAAAATCTTTAATTTTGTGTATAATAAAATAGAATAGAAATCTTCTAAATGATATAATTAATTATTTTTTATTTTTTTTTGAACAAAAGGTATTTTAAGAGATTTGTAATTAAGCACAAACTCTTTGTTATAAAAAAATAAACAGTTAACATATATTTAAAATCTCCCCACTGCAAGAGTCAGTAGCTAAAGAAAAAATGTTCCTGCTTTAATCAATAACAGAATAAATAATTAACAGTTATTTTGGGTTATAGATTTGTAGAATTTGTTAACGTAAATATACTGGATGAAATAAATTGGTATAATTTATATTTTCATTAAAAAATTCGCCTAATTTAACTAAAATATTGAATATCTTGAAAATATCAGTAAGTAGATTTAAGTAAAACACTGTAAAACAATTATTTTTTATTTGAACTGATTTGCTTTGTAATGGGATATAAAAAACAAAATTGAATGAAAATTGTAAATTACATGTACAATTACAATTAAGTTTGTTTTTAGGTATTTATATTGTTATGATTTCTTTTTTTTATAATATTCAGAAAATAAGTTCCCTTTGCAAATATGAAAACTGCAGTAATGCAGTTCTTTAGGGGTTAACACAATTTACTTCTTTAAAAATTAAGTTGTTACATTTACCTGCTTTCATGTACGTTTTCAGATAATTTACTCTTATCTTAAACGACCCAATATTATTAATTTTATATGGTTTTTGTATGTAGATGTAAGAACATCCTAATTGTATTACTTTAAATTCACAGGAGCATATATTCATACATATTTTTTAATCCAAAAATTACATCAGTGTTTTCCAAAAGGAGCAACAAACATATGTTATGATTGCATTGCTGCAGTAGCAATGTTTATAAATGGCACTCACTTTGTGAATATTTCATATATATATATTAATTCTGTATTAAAGAAGCATTGAATTTCATGTAAATGAAATCCACATGTATCAACTTACTGCATATGTATGTATGTTTGTATTAAAAAAAAAACTAAAATACAAGAACATTAATGCTTAACGAATGTTTGGTGTTACCATATACATATTTTAATTAATAGAGAGTGAATTAAGTCTGATATTTCTTGCAAAATATTGGAATAAGTTAGTTCAATTTGATGAATTTACTACTAAAATATTATTGTCTGTAATGGACTGTTTCTTATAACTTACCTTGCACCCTTATTTTTATTTACTTTTGTTGACTTTTTGTGTAATATGAGGTGCTATTCTTTAATATTATTATCATGTACAAGGCAGAAAGATTAAATTGATTGATTCTTCAGAATACGCTGCAACAAAATGTGTTCATAACAATTATGTAAAATACAACTATATAGACTTTTATATATGATGGTATGATAAATAAATATAACTATAATCGAGCTAAATGTTCATAAATATAGAATGACGATGCAAGGTTGGTTATGCCTAAAGCAATTATTACTATTATATTTTCCTAGTTAGTATAATTTTACTTGTTGCTGTTTTCTTAATATTATTATTTACTCATTTTTAGTGGATATTTTTAGTAGAATTATTTTTAAAAGAATGCAGAATTTTAATAGACAAATTTATCCATATTTGAATTGTGTACTACTTTTTTTTTAATTATTTAAGGGTACTTTTGAAATTAATCACTACAAAATGTTACTTGCTTGTTACAAAACTTGTGGTGGTTAATTTTGGTGATATTTTTTTTTTAATATCTGTTTGTAATGAATATTGATAATAAAATGTATTGTAAAATATATTTGCTTTTTTTTAAATAATTCCATTAGTATCTACTAATTTCATTTTCATAATATTGTTATTTTATTTAAAAAAATGCATTTTAAGAAAGAATTGTAAATAAAAACTGAAAAAGTAATATATTTGATTAGAGATGGTTCACAAACAGAACAGGTACTAAAAAGTACTGGATAAGAACAGGTATGGACTCCGCAAATACCTGTTAGCGTGTATATTAACCAATTATAGAAATACATATTAGTTACCCACCCACAATAAATATTCATTCTTTGTTTACATGCCTTCTCCACGACTTTTACAGATTCGCTAGCTCGACTTCTACCAGTACCATTGGTGTTCATTTCAATTTCCAAGATTGTTCGGATTTTTTTTTCACATATTTTTTTATTTATATGAATTTCTTGTTCCTATTTAGAAACGTATAAAAACGTAATTACTCTGATTGCAAACTGATTCTACACAGCGGACTCATATACAATATAATAATTCTAATATTGAAATACCAACTGATACCGATACACGCTGACATATGCATCACTTTGTGCGAAGGGATTATGTATACCTACTAATTGCTATCCCTTGTTCCCATGAATAGTGAATATATATTAGGAACAATTAAGAACAGGTTTTTCTAAAAGGAATGGGTATTTACTAGCCAATACCGATACACACTGATATAAGTGTTGTTTTGTAGGTATGTAAATGTCACTCTTACAGATGCGTAGCACATATATTAGGAATGGCTAGAAATAGGTATTTATTTATAACAGGAGCAGTCAGAATATATTGGGTTGACCAAATTTTTATAGCAATAATTTTTATTTCTAAATGATATAGGCACCATTTCGATTAATAATCTTTTGTCATCTCTCGGGCAATTTCAAAATGCCATCCTCCCAGAATTTCCTAGTTTCTGCTCAAGGTGCGTTTTGCAAACATACAAAGAAAAGATTTCTTTACTATTTAGCAAATTTTGAATGAACCTTAACTAATGGAAATCGGTGATACTATGCTCAACTTAAAGTGATAACGTAGCAAATGATAAAAAAGGCTCGTAATTGGCTAATCGTAGTGGAGTCATATTTCATCAAGATAATGCTCGACCTCAAGTGTCTTTGATAACTCCTTAAAAAAATTTTACCCCACCCGCCCATTCACCTGATCTGGCACCATCCGATTTCCATTTGTTTAGGTCCCTTTAAAATTCGATCAATGGGAAAAAATTGTTTCTTTGGATGCCTGCTAAACGCACCTTGATCAGTTTTTCGCTCAGAAAATTGGGAAATTCTGGGAAGATGGCATTTTGAAATTGCCTGAGAGATGACAAAAGGTCGTTAATCAAAATAGTGTCTATATCATTTAGAAATAAAAATTATTACTATAAAAATTTGGTCTTTGAATTTTACCTAAAAATACGAAATAACTTGTTACTCAACCTAATATATTAAATAATAATAATAATACATTTAATGATAATAAATACCATCGAAAAAGTTACATTTTTTTCTCTGTTTTATGGTGATTGCTTTACTAGATACAGAAAATATTTAATGATTGAATCTTATTCTGATAAATACCCTTTAGTTTTTATATATTATCATATTCATGTCATTTTCTACAATTTTATCTTTAATTCTGAAGAACAAATCGTCTGCTGAAATTTTTTTTATAAACAACAATTATTCCTACAGCTTCTTTTGCTAATTCATCTAGTCTATCATCACTTTTGGAAAGAACAATCAATATGTTTTAACGATAAGGGTAACCATTATTGTTATAACGTACAAGTTATATGAAATAAATAACTTAAAAAATTTCGTCAAGAATTAAATGATTGATTGCATTTCTAGCTACTTTCTTGATACATTTTAAATATAAGTAAACTTTCACTTAACGATCATGATCAACGTATAACTGTTACGTGACAGATCAGGATTGGCTACAGTCATGCAGTTGCTATGGAAAAATTGGGGCGAACTGTTGTCTGTAACAATGAATATTCGGTTTATCTGAAATAAAGTAAAAAGGGAATTAAAACTGTTTCGGTAAAAAAATTATCTTAAAAAAAATGCATTTGAACATATTCACTCAAATTTGAAAGGCAAAAATTGGTCTTCTTCATAAAAACTACTTGGGAATTTACAACAGTTATTTACTCTCTTTGACTTTTTTTTTCATTTTTTGATAGATAACAAATGAAAGATGCTAATCGGGGTGAATAACCATGGTAAGTCATCAAGGGATTTTTATGACACAAACCAAAGGTGTAATAATTAACTTTTTTTTTTGCTTTGTGTAATACAAAGTGAAAAAAGGTAGAGTTACCGCTTCTCCGGGATTAACAGAGACTCGATTTCAGGAAGATGTAATTGAGCTCCAGGCTTAAGTATAATTTTTCTGGGCAGTATAGTAAATTGGTCAACTAGTAAGGCTGCCCTTTATAAATTCAGATTTTGTACGTAAAGGAGTAGGACGGTGTATGTTGCGTGCAAAATAGGTCACACTAAATTATTTTAAACACCATATGAAGTAGGCACTATAAATTTCCAGCATGATAATCTTTTAGCTTCAAACTTTGAACTATAAAATAAAAATTGTACTATACTTTTACGATTTAAAAAAATATTTTTAGAAATTTTTTATTGTTTATGTTCTATTATGTGGTATGTCACCTCAATTTTTTTAAGAGCGAAAGGATGTGATACAACATGTGAAAATATAAAGAAAGTATAAACACATGATTTTTGATGCTCCGTTTTAGCTGTATTGAATTAAAAATGTTCTTAATTTAAAGGTTCTAAATTCATAATATTATTACTTTATTAGAAGTAACATTTCACAGAATGAATCAAAAAATGATCAGATAACTTAAGATATTTTTTAATATAATTTTTATTGCATTATAAGAGATTCTTTAAAAAATTTCGTAGTTTATAAAATAAAAAATTTACAGACATAAAGCAATGTACACACTCAAGAAAAAGGACTAACTTTACAGACCAAACATATTGAGTGAGACCACTGTATTTTTTCAAATAAAAAAAATCACTGTAACTGGAGATCAAACCCACAACTACAATATGTTTTTGAATTATTTTTCAATGTTAAGGATCTAGAAGACATTTGAAGGATTGGGCCATTTTACACATCTTCGCAACAAGAACACGTTTTTTAGTTGGTGCAATAGTAATTGTTTTGTAAAAAAATTTAATATATTTGTAATTTTCTCTTACCTTTACACAGTATCTGCTCTCCTGCTTGTGTAATCATTTTCTGATTAATTCTGCGAAATATCAAAATTTTCATATCAATTTTTTGCAATATATTTTTCATAAACAATTTTCTAAGAGGCAACATAAGAAGTGCATCAGTACTCCTCACCTCTGCCACATCAACTAGGTACATCAGAATAAAGATCGTCAGTGGCATAAACTGCTTAGGCTAAATGTCCATTCAGCACTTATAATTCCTCAACAGACAGCCTTGCTCCCATTTTGCATTGTTACTTGTGTCAATTATTATCTATAACCAAATTCTCAAATACTACAAAAAACACTATATACCTCCCGGTTTTACAAAAAGTAATAAATAATCTCTTGCTACTTACTCAGCTGACTTTTTTTGTACTTATTTTTGGGATAATTTTTTATAAGATGTACATTTTCTTATGACCATCCCCTCTAATATAAACTGTTAATTACTTTACAAAATGAGAGAAATGAAAAGACCATAAAAAATGTAACACAACATTCTGGACTATTATTTATAATTCTAAACTGATACACTATTAGGACCAAAGTAATTTATAATCAGATGAGCCATTTTTTCATACTTTGGATTTTGCCTTGCTATCCATGAATGTAGTCATCTTGCACCAATCTTATTTATACAGTTTTAAATGGAGATCTTCCAATACCACAAATTATTTCTATTGGTCGATCATAGTACTTATCACTTGCAAGGGATATTTTCCTTAAATGTAGGCATTTTGTTCACTTTTTACAGTTGAATATAAAGGTGCTTTATTTTAGTTAACGATTTAAAGACCATATGGTGCTGAATTTGTGTTAATGGATTTTCATGATCTAGTCTGGCTGACTAATAAAATCTGCTATTCTTTGAGTCGTCATGAGTATAGTGAACGGGTTGTAACCTGTGTAAGCATGTCAGATCAAGAACTTATGGTGTTTACATCATATCTATAGTCCATACTATGCATCTTTAGAGTTAGAGTTTTATAGGTTATATTGGATTAACACTTTGCAAACAAAAATATGTAAACATTATACATTATACTATTCATTATCAAAATTGAAAGTATAAAATCAGTTTTAATTTATGAATCTAGTTAAAAAGTAAATATGGGTTTAATTAAGTTATCATTACCATTAAATATCTCATTTCAATGGAGATTGCAAAAACAAAATGCATATGAAAATTGTATCATGACTTAAGAGATTTACTGTTCTAGTAAAATTTTAAATAAGTTGTACTCATCTTAAGCAAGACCACATTACATAGAAGCTAAATTTATCAAACACAAGTGTCCCTTGTATTGTACATTGCATACAACATTTAAACATGAAACAAATAAAGCCAATGTAATCATCAAACATTAATGAAGTATATCTCTTACTGTGGCAAATATTATAACAATTAAAATACTCAAGGCATTTTTTTATTTCTTGGTTTATTGACACATCATTAATTGATGGCTAGTGTAGACAAGTACGACTCGTGGAAGAAATATTATTAGACCTTATAGACTACGCAATAAATATTTTCGGAGTTCATTTTTGTGTTGAACTTTTCGGTTCTTTAATAATGCAACTAGTATAATAATGAGAGGTGTGAAGTGTATCTTTTTGACAGAACATTTTATACTTTAAAATGTTCATGGCTGTGCACAATTGTAAGATATTTAAAAAAATACTATATAAAGTTTGTTCCCCCAGTTATAATGGTATTTATGTACATTACTATTGCGCATAAAATTGGTCAAATAGTTTTTACTACCTTTTTGATTATTTTTTTTGTAAGTTATTGTTGCAGCTACGCTTACAATTTTCGTAATATCATTATTAGGCTTTAATTTCTTATCACATATCAAGAAACCAAACAAATAAGAATCTTTGAAAGGTTTAAATCTTAAAATATCTAAAACAACTTTTAATATGCCATTAATTAACAAACTAGCTTGCTCAACACTCAATTTTTACAATTAGCGGATAGCTCGCAAATGTTGACACTGCGCCGAATGCAGACAATCGTTTCGAACTTTACTCAACCAGCTAGAGTAACACTTAATAACAATTAGTTGAATGGTTCTTACCTAGACACAGCATAGACGCACTGAACGATCAACTGCATACGGTGCAGTGTCAACTTTTGCGAACTATCCGCTAATTGTAAAAATTGATTATAATTTCCAAAAAAATCCCAAAATTTTTTTTTCTTATAAGAAATTTGATTAGTTCCAGCTTTTTCAATTTTAAAAGCTTTCCAGCAACTTCTGAATCCAGTTTTTGTGCAGATTTTTATTTTTCATTTCTTCTCTGTATGGGTGCTATGACATAAGAATAATAATATCACATTTGTACGTTTCTAGTACCAGTACATCTGTACTGGTTATAATATTATTATATTGTTCTACTTTAAGGTTTGATTAAAAATGGCCGATCTTTTCTGCATTGTATTCATCAAACTAATCAATTGATAAAATATGCAGATATATTTTGATTGTCCAGTATATTAATGAAACTTCAATTATCAGTATCTTGTGCAAGCCCTTTTCTATGGTAGATAAAGAATTGGATTGAAGGAATTGGTCCATGGGACCGTTTTCACCAAATGAACACAAGGTTTTAAGCCTAGTATACTCATTTATTCGCCACCATGTAGCAGGATTTGAACTGTTCAGTTCTGGATCATCACAAATAATAGGTTCTGTGTCCGTTCCATCCATAGTATCTGCCTTAACAGGTTTCCCCCATCTATCTGGTATGTACGACAATATAAATGAAATTCCTGATCTAATTAAAGATAAAATGCCTACATGTTCGGATAAATGACAAGAAATTCAAATAAATTTCCATTTTAGGTTTTTAACCTATATTAAATTGTAATTTTTTTAAAAACATGAAAAAATCTACCTATAAATAAACCAATACAAAATATACCAAAAAATTTTGTTTTCTAATGTGACTGAATCCTAGTAAATCAAACTTTCCAATTTAATTCATAATCATAACTTAATAATTAATTGAACTAGAGAGACCGATTTGCACTGGTTGGTGAACAATTATATCATATTGGAAGCAAAACAAAATTTTTACTCATTACATTTTTATGTATACTTCAAACGGGAAGAAGAGGACCACCATTATCACACGCGTTTAAAATATTTGGGTAAAATTCACAGATTCAGTTTCTTGTTCCCGGATGCGGTGATGAAAAATCAACTGTGTATGTCCGTGATTATATCAAGACATTAATATTTGTTATCGTTGCTCTCATGCACATTGCGTTCTTATCGTGGGTCGTGGGTTTTGCGTTCGGGATTTTCTGTGATTGCTTCGTATTATTTCTGGTACAACTCTAAAGAAACACGGTACGGACTACACCATCCAAAGAAATAAAAAAACTAAAAGTTAAAATGCGTACAGCCAAAATGTCAAGCAAATGCATATTGGATGTAAGCACAAAAAATGGTTAACCTATTTAAACTCATCCAATTCCATTGCACCACTAAAGTATCTTTACTTATTTGAATAATTAAAAAAAAGTTAAGGAGATTCTAAATCTAAGTGAACTAATATTATAATTAAAATTACACCGAGTAAAAGTACAGTAGCAGAATTAAAAAACTTATCCAAGCCTTATAAACAATTTTCACTATTTTTGTATAGTGTAAATTGGATCATGATTAACATTGAAAAGAGAATCTACTCCCTCCTGATTCCAATGAACTCACATATGCTTTTCTTTTGTAGTACCAAGGTTAAATACTGAAAGGCATAATTACAAATTTTCAAATTAAGTTATTTAGATGTGACAAGTACGTCAATAGTAGTGTTTGATATACATTAAAACATTTTAAGTAATTAATTCTGCAACTGTACCATTATCAACCGGTTTTTAAAATCGTTTCTTGAACACGAGAACAATATTTTTAATAAGAGCATTGAAAACAAACAGGGAATATTACATTATTTTTATCAGAAAAGAAAGGAATATTTTTCGGGAGTTAGTTCCTTAATAATTACATATTTAACTATATTTTGTCATAATATTAGGGAGTTTGTTCAATTTAAGGGATTTTAGATTGTAGGTAATAATTCAGATCAAGGTGTGAAAAATACCAATTCGTATAACAAATTTTGTATTTTTTCCAGTAGGGACTCATCATCAATAAAACTAATTTAAATATTAGATTTTGTTGTCTTAAGAGCCTAATGATTTAAGTACTGGATTTTTTAGGTAGGGGGGGATCTCAACAATGATTTTTCTGATGTGATGTAAATCATGGGTTCCATGTGTTATAGGTATGTAATACCATAGTCACATTAAAGAATTCTGTGACCCTCAGGTGCAGTCCTGACAGACAAAATTCCCAGGACTCATGGTCTCAATGCCTGGTGTCGGTATGGTGTTGTGGTTTAAACAGGCCAACATAATGGAAAATGACCTCAATTTAGTATCAAAAGTGTATGTTGTTAGATTTCAATATGTAATTATGGTATTGATAGAACAGAAATTCTTATTTTACCATTAGTAAAGTTCAAAAAGAGTGCCAATATGTGCAATGTCCAAGCTCCTTTCATCAGGTAAAAAAATATATAACACGATCTAAGCTATAATTAATTTTTTAATTATCAGTTGGGGAAAAAAAATGACTGTCCTCAGGAGTTTGTGATTTTTCACGCATATTTTATATCTATAGATAATTCTAATAAAACAAAGTAATCAATGAAAAATATTTATTTTATAGCTATGAAGTTTCTTCATCTATTTTTTTAGTATCTTCAAATAAGAACCACTTTTTCTTATTCACTAAAAACAATATCATTAATAAAGGTAAATGAATTAACGAATACCTAAATAATTTCCTAGATGTCTGACTTGAAGAGTCTTTATAAAATTGATATGCTAAATAAATAAAATATAAATTAAGCGGAGCACTCTCCAATAAAAACCACCAGTTTGTTGTGTCCAGGACAGGTGCCAATACAGACAATCCAAAAATAGCTACTGTATGTCTTAAAGCAACCCTTCTACAAAGAGCTGGGTCTGTAACAGCCATCATTCGATAACCAGCTCTAGAATAATCAGGTCTTAAATTCCAGGATAAAGCATTAAAGTGTGGAAACTGCCAACTATATAACAATGCAGCCATTAACCAAGCACCTGGACCTAGGCTATTAGCACACGCAGCCCATCCCATTAATGGAGGAATAGCACCAACTATGGATCCAACCCAAGTATTTAAAATACTTATCCTCTTCATAGGAGTGTACACTGAGGTATAAAGTAATAAATTAGCTGCTCCTAATGCAGCTGTTAAACCATTTACTCCAAAATATAGTATGGAAAGTCCTGTGCCTCCAGATATGGTGGCAAACAATATGGAATGCAAAGGCCTGCAAAAGAATATATTAATTAGAAGTCTACAACAAATAATATAAACCTACGTCAAACGTCCACAGACAAGAACTCGGTGTTTTGTCCTGGACATTTGGGCATCAAAAGGTACTTCATGAAATTGGTTGATAGCATTTGCAGCTCCAGACATCAGACCAGTTCCTGCTATGCACATCATGAAAGTTGTCCATTCAAATGGTGCAGGTGCTACAGCATATCCTGCCATAGATGTAACCACTACCAAAGCTAAAATATAAGATGAATTTAATATTCAAAGATGAAAAACTCCCTAGAAATTTTCATTTTATAAGGAGTACAACTTTGCCATTTGTATTTGAGAATATTTGATCAGTTTCAGTCGAAAATTAAAACCCACAAATGATAAGAATTTGGGTTGTAACCTGTTTATTAAAACCAACACTTACCGCTAAAATCATCTATTGTAAAACTGCAGAAGCAACGTTGTACACCAAATATATCTAGATACTATATGTATAAAGCAGTAAAAATATTTCCAAGAAAAATTTAAATCTACATTTAGATATATTCTTAACTTTTTAAAGTGAATAATACATACTTGTCAACCTTATTTTGGAAAGTTTTAAGTAATGTTGCATCAGGTTTGTGCGATCTGAAGAAGGAGTTGGCCTCCATTGCGGAATAACATGAGGTTTATCGGGTAAGTACTTTGCGACATTTTCTTTTACATCTATGGTGGCTGATGATTTAACTGTTGATTTTTCCACATAACTAGCAGAAGGAATTGTGAATTTAGCATATTTCTGAAATAGAAAATATTACTCAATTTTTACATTTTGTCTACGAATAAAAACAATACCTTAAAAATATAACCGGAATTATATGTAATACTTCCAAAGTTTGAATGATTACATATTCTTAACGGCAAAAATAAAATTTTTGACATGCTGTTAATATAATAGTAACATGTTTTATATAAGTATTGTCAAATGGTGCATTGTTAATTAATTTGCTTAAAGCAATACAATTACAGATTAATTATGCAATTGTATGAGGTTAGAAAACTTAGGTTATGTTTAAATGTCAAATATTCTTCTTTTTCTTCCAATTGGTGGACTAATGGTTAATTTAATCGGACGCCCAAATACGAGTTTTTGAGTGGGCTCTGAATTTGTTAGGTAATGTTAGGATAACTAGAAAGAGAAAAAATAATAATTAAACATGTACCAGCATCGCAGGGACTGACAGGACACTCTTTACATTTAGGGGTCTGTCAAAACGACTTTAAGGGGAACATTACAGGTTAAAATCTGTTCACTTCTCTCAGAAGAAGAATAAAGTTAGAATGTTAAATTAATATTGCTTATATGGGTTCGTACTTTCTTGTATATTTTACACTTCGATTATCTCTGCAGGTACTGCTTATGTTAGTAACTTCGCTAATGACATTATATTTATTATTATAATAGTACATATAGAATAAAAATATTGGAAAAACAATGAACTAACAACTAAACACACTTAAACACGTGAACTGATTTGTAAATTATGTTCGCACCCCTTTGCCAGCAGTCGGCGCTTACGTTCGATAATCGAAGGTTGCATTTAATTATTTTCACCCGCGGGTCCAATTTCTTCCTTAGAGCGTTTACGTAGATGTTAAATAGATGAGGGTCAAATGGCGATCCTGGTTAATCTAGGTTTCAAATTATCACTAGAGACCGGATTTTTAATGTAGATAGGGTATATTGACGGTAAGCAGGCAAAATATACAGCATTATTGTCCGGAAATTTTCCTTTAGCCTTAAAGTTACGCTTTGGTCTGGTTTTTCTATTTTGATAGTTTACTGGGAAGTTTAACGTAAGTAGGCATTTGGACGGAAACGGTCACTAGACGAGGGGTCGTCAAAATTTAAGTAATTTCACTGAATACATAAAAATATCGATAACGCTTTTGTTTTCATTTGGTGCTGTTAATCTAGCACAATATGTTTAGATCATTTAAAACTGAAAACAATGAATTACTGTTCTGGTTAGAGATTGAGGTTCCCCAGGAGGGGGTTGGCATTAAGGTTCCCACCAATATGAAATATGTTTTTTGATAATACACCAGTCCATTCTGCAGCAGTTACCTGTCTATTAGGGTTGTATAAAGTATAATAATTGATTAAAAATTAGGTATCCTTTTAAGTGCATTTCATTAATAAAAAGAAGATCAGGGCCATGATTCATAACTAAATTGTATAGATCTTGTTTTTTATTATGTATGTCTTTGGTATTCCAAAGGAGTACACAGAAACCAATTTTTAGAGATTATATTAATTTTTCAATAAATGGTCCCTATAAATTAAAGATAAACATATTAATTTAGATCTGCATATAATGTAATTTGGTGAGGAAGTTTCAATAATAAAGTTGTTTTCAATTAATTTTTAGTAAAGATTGCAGTGTTTTTGTCGCTTCAATATCATGATTTGAAATGTGAAAGTTTTCTTACAGTTTGTATAATAATAGAAGATTGGTCATTGGTATTTTTTGGAGAGCTCGAATGATATTGTATCCTAAAGAGGAGAAACAAGGCAGACGTTGTAGCTGGCAAAGAGGAAAGATGGAGTGAGTAGGTTTGTCTGAATGGAGCCAACGGTCTTCTACAGTTATAACGTTTTTACAAGAGAGATGGGGAAAGTTTGAAGTGTGGTCAAAATCTTTTCCTGATTATGACTTTTTTAGAGCTTCTCCGAAAGAAATATTTTCGAATGTCATTAGATTTTTAATATTTTTCTGTTTCTGATATTCTAAATATACCCGGTCAGCCGCTGAATGAGGTCGTTGGGAATAAATGCAACTTATAGACTCATTACAGTCAACACTATCGTGGTTTTCACTGCCGCATTTATTGCAACGAGATTTTCCTCTGCAAACATTTTTCATATGACCGTATCTTAAACAATTAAAGCATTGAATCACAGGATAGATGTATCTTTTGACCTCAATAGAGGTAAAATTTTGCATTCGAAATTTAGTTAGTTCTAAAACTTTCTCCCCGTTGGTGTGCAGGTAAATGCACAAGCTTGGTGAGATAATTGTTCACAATCAGTAAGGACAAAATGAGATTGTAAAACGTTAGCGGAGTGGTTTCCAAAATACCATGTCTGGCCTATAATAAGGAATATGTCGACTACACTAAACAATGACACAACAGATCGCAAAACACCAGTGATTGCAAGTTAAGAAAAGAGAAAGATAAGTGCTCTTTTCGACACAATAAAACCGGACACAAACCTAATTTTGACGGAAGAAGAATGTCAACAAACTAGAAATAAGTCAACTTTTGCAATGACTCACTGCTGAAATCGTGAGTTATTTTTATTATGTTGATAAGAAAATAATGACGTTTTTGCGTTATTTGACTTTTTGATTTGTTTTTGCAAACATAACCTACTTTGTGCATTCACTATCATAATTCACGGAACGAGTACACTTCACTCTACATTTCTCTGTGTTTTTTTTTTTTATTATATCGATTATTTCTAGTAATTGTCATCCATGGAATTTAAAATGGAAAAGAAGCAATTGCGAGCAATATTTTTCTGCGAGTATAAACTAGGCCATAAAGCAACAGATGTGACTCGTAATACCAACAAGGCATTCGGCCAAGAAACCGCAATTGAACGTACGGTACAACGTTGGTTTAAAAATTTTCGAATACCGATGAAAGTCTTGAAGATGAAGAAGGACGTAGGCGGTCATCGGCAGTTGATAATGACGAATTGTAAGTGTTGGTAGAGACAAATCCGCGTATAACAATTCGGGAGCTTGCTTTAAGGTTAACCTTAAGTCATCCGACAGTCATAAACCATCTCCGACAACTTAGTAAAACAACAAAGCTTGACAAATGTCAAGGTCCACGTGCATTGAATGATGATCAAAAAAATCGTCGTTTTGATGAAACAACAACGATCCATTCTTGGATCGTATTGTAATATGCGATGAAAAATGGATCCTATATGACAATCGAAAACTATCAGCACAATGGTTAAACCACGACGAAGCTCCACAGCATTTTCCTCGGACCTCTCATCTACCGATTATCATTTTTTTTAAACACTTCGATCACTTCCCACAGAAGAAAGTGTTCCACAATGTCGATGCTGTCAAAAATGTCTTCCGAGAATTTATCGATTCCAGAACACTAGAATTTTATGTTGCCGGAATAAATAAACTTACTTCTCGTTGGCAAAAGTGTATCAATTCTAACGGTTCTTATTTCG
Source organism: Enochrus cinctus (assembly GCA_033557785.1). Lineage (NCBI taxonomy): Eukaryota > Metazoa > Arthropoda > Insecta > Coleoptera > Hydrophilidae > Enochrus > Enochrus cinctus. The sequence goes on along the minus strand of JAUIMW010000085.1, from coordinate 1,803 downwards.
ATTGATTATATTGATTATTATATTGTTGTGGTCGTGGGGCAAATAAATGAGTTTATTTAACTAAAATTTGTATTTAAAATTATTTACACTAATAACTATTTACAATTAATAAAATAAATCAGTAATCCATTCTGTGGTCCAAGGCATCTTCCTCCAGGTCCTCACATTCATCGGATGTAGGCAGTGTCTTCGCAAGTGGCCTTCAGCCATCCCCGGCAGACGTCTACATTTCCCAGAAAAGAGGGCTGGTGATGGTAATCACAAGTCTCCCCTTTCAGTCATCCCCTCGTGTGGTAGAAATAGCAGTCTACCGTCCTCCTGGGTGTCACGGGCTGCCTTAAATCCGGAATGCAAACTACGATCTTTATCTTTGCATCCTTGAAGATCGTCTCGATCATGCTTCGGACGATTCGCCAATCCAACTGATCCAATCCACATCCCAGTCTTGGAATGGCCAGGAAATTCTCGCCGTCCTCTAGAAGAGCGTTTTTGAGGTCTTTGAGCGTCCACTACTGTTCTTCGTTATCAGGTGGAAGATCTTCCATCTCCACGCTCTTATCTGATTATACGCCCTGGCTATCTTCCCGCTTATGTGGCGTCCCAAATCATCGGCGGAACTCTGCAGCGATCCCTCGGCCCGATTTCAGGTCTTTGGACACACAGTACATACTCGGCCGGTACTTCGAACAGGTCATCACGTTTTTCCTCCGTGACTGGCGGCTTCCTTGAGAAATTCCTGAAGAAAGGCGGTGTCTTTTTCTGCTGCCACAAAAGCTACCCCTCCTCGTCGTTTTTCCCGCGATAGGCTGCTAGTCGATAAGAATGCACAACCTCTTGACGTTTTCACAATGCGATACAAGACCTCATTAATTCTCTTCAGGATCCTGTAGGGAGCTTCCCACTGAGTTTGCAACTTAGGTGGGTAGCCTTTTTTCTTTTGTTGGCTTTGATGTCGTATCGGGTCTTCATCTTCTCCGTGGCCATATCCAGGTCTTGTCTGGCGAAATTATGTTCTTCATTCAGCCTAGCGGTTAACTCTTCTGCATAACCTTCGCCTGATTCTTCTTGTTTAGGAGGATATTCATACTTGAGGTCAATGGGCAACGTCATCTGATGGAACAACATCCTCGATGGGCTCACTTTCGTGCTCTCGTGGCTGGAGGATCGATACGCCATCATGCCATGTGCACGAAGAGACTTTTGGGCTGCCTCGTAGTTCAGGGCAACTCCAACAGCTTCCCAATAGTTCTTTTTACCGGCCGTCGTCACCGCAAGTGCCATGTTCGGGTCGTCTAAGCCTGACACAAACACTTGAAGAAGCATCCTATTCAAGGTGACCTCAGGCAGATCTCCAATGGCCAGTTTACCTGCCTTCTCAACTTCTGCAGCGGTCTCTTTAATGGTCTCCTTGCTCCTCTTCTTTAGGGTCTTGAATTGTGTGATGGAAACAGGCTTCAGGCTCATCTCTATATCGAGCATTTATGGTACGAACCAGGTCTTCGTAGCTTGCGGTATTTAGCGTTTGCTTCACCTTGCAGAGCCACCATTAGGTTAGTAAATTTATCTTGCATGGACCAGTCGTTGTGTTCCGCAACTCGAAGACCTTCTTGTAGACGGTCCAGTTGAAAGTGCTATCAAATTTCGGAACCTTTCCTTTTGCGGTGCCCGATTGCAGACCAGAAAACTCTGGTCACCAATTGACTGTGCTAGAAAATTCTGTTGATCCTCTATTCTCCCTTCTAGAACACCGATTTTATTTTCTAGAATCTTTTCTTGTTTTGCCATTGTTTCTTCTAGAAGCTT
>JAUIMW010000084.1:0-27546 GCA_033557785.1 Enochrus cinctus | reverse complement strand
AGTACACCTTGGACCAGTTTTTTGCCAGCAAAGACCAGAAGTTTTATGAGCGTGGGATCAATCTCCTGCCCGAAAGAGGGCAAAAGGTATTGGACCAAAATGGAGAATATATCATTTAATAAAATGTTTATACACTATGAAAAAATCGTGTTTCATTTTCACAAAAAAAAACGAATTACTTTCCGAACAACCCAATATTAAAGGGGAAACTGTCAAAATTTTGTCCCATCTCTCACAGAGTCGCCCGTTGCGTGCGCCTTGGAAAGAGCCCATTGCCCTCGGAGGCGCGTCCCCATAATCGCAAGCAAATTGCGAGAGCCCCGATGAATCACCTCCCTCAAATACGTATTATTCCAAGCCATAGCTAAGTCGATATTTCAAGATTCAAAACGAAGTTTTAACCAAAATTCACAAATGTATATATTTGGAACTTGTATTTATGCTGATCAAACAAAGCAAGTGATGCATGAGAGCCTAGAGAACTTTTCAAAAATCGAATATGCACAATTAAAAGAAAACTATATTTAAATGTGTCACAGAATTATAAAGACTGAAAAAAAGAAATAAAATACATTCTTATTAAATGTATATATTTAATAAGACAGAGAAATAAATTTATTTCCTACTCTCTTATTTAGAGCAAATAATCATTTATAGGGAATCAAAAGGAAAGGTTAATAAAAACAACAAAATGAAGGTTTTAGAGTTTTTTTTATTTTTTTTTAGTGTCACTGGAAGACGATCACATTCCACAACACACTTTACAAACTAACTTATCTTGAGTAGATATACATTTGCAAGTATGATCAAAAATTTACAGTACAGATGAAGTATGATTGAAAACCGGCAAATTTTCTTTATAACGAGGGAATTCAAATTTTTTTTGAGAAAGAACTACATCGTAATTGTATATTTGGACAGAAGTTTTCTTGAAATTGTGACGTGGAATTTACTTAATCTGTACTGATTGTAGAAGTAAATTAAATTGATTTATATATTAATATTATAAACTTACTCGTAAATTTATAGTATTACAAACTACTTGATTAGATACAAAAAACACTCTACACCTTCCTCATATATCTTTTTTATACAACAGCTCAAAAGTTCTTAATAACTATAGTTTTTATTTTTAATATATAGCACTAAAACTGTTATAGAAATAAAATTTATACAATATGAACACTATTATGGAGACTTATCATACAAAGTTGTAATAAAAATAAACAATAACAAGTAACATAAAAATAAGTTGAACTCCAATTTAATTACGAGTACAGCAAAATTGGTCTAACATGCATTGTACCAACAATTTATACAAGGAATGAATTTGTTTAATATGTATTTTGCTATATATATAATTGACTTTATTAAAGTCAATAATTGAGTTAATTACCCAAAAGTTGGGTATTTTATCTAAAAGATTATACTTATCGTAAGTGACCAGCACTCAAAAACGAGAATTTCCTATAGTAAGTACTAATCTTTCTTTTTTTTTTGACGAAAATAACATGACCGACTTCATTTTGCTGGTTTGAAAACGATAAAATTTTACTAGAATCCATGTTATTGGAATGATTTTAGAAAGATTTGATATTAAATATTTAAAATGCAAATTGTAGATGCTCCAAATATAGCATTACATGAAAAAAATATATTAAAAATTTTGACACATTTAAAGAGTTAACAGTCTTAGATACCGTAATAGTAATTAAAATGGAGATCTACATTTGACACCAGAGCAAAAAGCTAAATATTTTTATATATTTTTATAATCATAAAAGAAATGCTCACATTTTGCTATTTAATATGTGCAAAGTAACAACATAAGACTATACTAAGTACCGTGCTCAGCCACGCTGTTATAAAACCAAAAAAAGTAATTAATGACTAATTTCACTAAAACTCAAAATGTTAGTCGTAAACTTATTAAAAAAAAGAAATTATTGCCATTTTGACATAAATCTAAACATTTAAAAATAAAGTATAGGCTTTACTATCAGAAACAACTTAAAGATTACCTATATTATAACACCGCGGCGAGCAAGGCATATCGAAAAAATTAAACAATTACCCAACATAAATGAAAAAAAAAAGAAAAAACAACACTTGTAGCACAAACTTATCGTCATGACTAAAAATATTTTTATCAAACTATTTAACAAATGTCAATACCACGTCTTTCACCACTATCTTAGGAAATACACTATTTAAATGTACTAGAAAAATATCAAAACTATATAATATATTTCCATTATTTTAAGGCAATGGCACTGAAATACACTCACTATGCATACTTTATTTACAGCCATTGGAAATATCGCAAACACACATCAATCAGTGCTGATTTGTTTTTTTTTTTATACAGTACAAACTACTTTTTTGTTATTTTTTTTACACAGCTAAATTGAAATTAAATAGTATTTTAGTTGACTTGTGCTGACTTCAGCAGTAGAAAAGAAACATTGCAATTTTATTTAAGAAGCTGAGGGAGCTTGCTCCTTTTTAGCACCTGCAAAAAGAAAATAATTGTTTTAGTTAATGAAATAAATATATAATTCACGATAAAAAGACTTTTCCATAACAAATTTTACATGTATAATGAATTAAGAATAAAACTATGGTTTTAATACTTACGATTATCATCATTATCTCTTTGTCTCCAAGATTCTGTATGTACACGAGGAGCTGTTCTGGTACGACCAGAACCCCAAGATTGAGTGCGAGATCTTTGGAAGTTTCTGTATCCAGTAGAAGCAGGAGCGCTGGTTCCAGGTTGGAAATTTATCTGTTGGTTGCTAGTTCTTTGAAAAAGAAGAAAATAAAATTAATTCGCTTAATATTATTGAAAAATTATATCTTACCTCGGCTTAGTACTATTAGCTGTTCCAGATAGCCGCCTCATTCTAACGTTTTCATCTGGCTGTGAACTAGGGCCAGGAATACCAGTTCCAGATTGACTTTCAGAATAGCTACGGTTTCTAGATTTTTGTCTGAATTGTGCTCGTCCATTTTGTGGCTTCAACAATTCATTGATTTGAGGCTAAAACAATAAAATTCCATATTAATAAAAAGAAAATTAAAGCGGCACAAATAAATCCTTACCTCAACCACTCTAAAATCTTCGATGGTCTTGAATTTCGACAAATGTTGCTTCAAGATGGGGTTCACTTGCAAATTGCTAGCATGCTTGTAATATTTCAAGAAAGCCCAGAACTTTTCCAGACCGTAAAGCTGCCCGCTTTCATAATCTCTGATTGTTTCTTGCTGGAAATCTTCGTAGAGATGAGGTCTGAATTTATTTTCTAGCCCATACGAGTAAAAACGGAAGAGACACTCCAGTCCGTAACGGTAGCCTTTCTCCGCATCCTCTACAGCGATAGACTTAAATTCGTTATACATCGTTCTGTTGAAGTTCTCCCTCAAGAAAAACGACCAAAATCTAAAGAGGGTGTTCATCTCTCCTGATTGTCCGCTACCCCAACGCTTGCGCTCCTTTAAGCATCGTTGTCTGTATTTGTGATAGGCCTGTTGGGTGAAGTTATTGTCTTTGAGCAAAGCATGTGAGGGATGTTGGAATGCAGGTAGGGCTTGTGGGACGCTTCCTACACTTGTGGCAAGTTGGCTGTCCACTGGGCTTGTGCCCATGCTGCTACTTGGTGAAAAAAATTGGTTAATTGAGTTTGGAAAAGCAAGAATAAATGTTTGTTGGTGGGTGATAGTTACCTGGCCGAATTTGTTCTAATGCGATGTTCTTTAACATCGAGGATCCATCCCACGTGGTTCTCCACGGGCGGGTTATTAGAATGCTTCGTTTTTCTCTTCCTTGGGGTGCGAGGGTCGGGACATTCATCCTTAGTGACAGCATAGAATCTTGGCACATTTCGTAATTTGGCCACTCTGTTGTTAACAGGCTGCTGCTGTTGTCTTACTTGTTCGATCTGTTGTAAAATATTCAGTTTATTATTGAAGATAATATCTTAAATAAAATGGGTAGTTTGAATTAAAAAGTGTACTTACAACAGCTGGTGGTGGTGGTGGGGGTACTTCAGGATTCTGTTTTCTTGGTGCTGGAGGGGCCATTTTCTCAAATATCTCCTGGCTTATAACGTTAACGGTTTTATAATTAACAGGAGCAACTCTATCCTAAAATGTTTTAAAGAATTAGTACAAAAACAATGAGACTTTTAAAAGGTTATACCATATTTAATACTCTTATAGTGACCATTGTAAATAACTGTTATTAACAGTTGAAGGAAGGCAACTTTAACAGTAAAGGCTTCCGGCTAGTTACGACTAGTATGATTACAGATTTAAAAGTTATCAGAAACTTTCTTTTTAAATACAAATAGGAGATAAAGAAGCAATTATATTCGTTTACAAAAGGATTTCTAATCAAAAACAGAACTTACATCCAATGAGACCCAGAGGTCGTCCTGATAATGCATAAGACCGTCAGTTATGGTTTGTTCGAGTTCTTGGGTCATTTTTACTCGAGACGTGTAATCGCCTGTTCTGTCATAGCCTTCGTGTTTCGGCGCTCTGGCAGGAGTTTGTGTTACGATCAAAATTTTATTGACGTCTCTGTCACTGAATTCATCCACGTCATCTTCATCGTCGTCAAGATCGGGCCTAAAATTGATAAAATGTTAATTAACAGATGTTTTCTTGAACAAGCACATGCAACCAAATCAAGTGTAGCATACAATTAGAATTAAAGGTTGTCTTAAATTTTTTGGGTTTTTGGATGACACGCAATAGAAAGAAAGATGGAAAAATTTTAATTTTTGTGCCCACTAAAACCATTTTCGATGAAAGAGACTTATTCACTACCTCTGTAGCAAATGAGTCCCTTGGCAGTCTACATGGTGGCACTAAAGAAGTAAAAGAAAACAATTCTACAGTTCTCACAATGTGGACTTACCCAGACTATTTTTTCTTTTTTGTCCACTTACGGTTTAACAGTCTCCTTAACTTTGACTGAGAAATCGTTTAGTCCAGGCAGTATCCTTAAAATTTGGCTCTCACTTGATGACACCATAAAAGAAATATAATTGGAAATTGAGTGCACCACTTCACTGCTTTGTGTCTTTAACATGACCACTCTGAACACATCGTCACTTTTTTCAGGTGATACTTTGATGAACCGTCCTATTCTCCATTGGTTTGGGGGTAGATGATTTTCCTTTAAACCACTAATGTACCCTACTCGATCGCTGATGTTCTTTGTTGCCATTTGGTACCCTGCTATAGCGTATGCAAGTACTCCTTGTACCATACTGTCTAAATGCGCTGGTGCTGACATATAATATCTGTTTGCCCTAGATACAGGAATATCTTGGATGTACTGGCACTGGCATCCGGCTCAAAGGATCAAAAAATGTTGGGATTTTGGTAGACGAATAAGTCAAATTGTGCTTGTTGAGATGTTATCTCTATTGACTTCGTAGATTATATTCTTGGTATACAAGTAAAAAGTAGAGAAGCACGGCTAAGTTAGGGAAGGAACCAACCAACTATAACGTTGGCATTCTACTCAGAAATTATAACTGGTGGGTTTTAAACTCCAAGAACATCCACTTTTGATATTAACACTCTGAAGGAAAATGAACCAACTGACACATTGTATGTAAAAGTTAATACACAAAGATTTAACTGCATAAATAAATAAAATCACAATTTGTTGCACTGTTAACTATAAAAAGAATAGTTACACTTACTAACTTATAAAAAAAATTAATTACTACACTTAGGATCATTGTGGTATCTCAACCCAACTCCCCATACAGATACAAGCATTAAAAAAAATTATCACACACTTCAAAGCGAACGAAGCACAGGGACTCACGACAATCAGTTATGTTCCCATTAAACCACAAAATATTTATTAGCCAAGATTGCTATTAGATTGTATAAAGGGTTGAAGCACTGTTTTTTGAAAAATTAAACCAAAAACTCTTCGACTAGCATTTTATTTTTTTAACGATTTTACTATTTTTTTTATAATTTTATTGAATACCTAATAAACTTTTAATTTACCAAAAAATATATCGCACCCTAGCTAACTGAACATGTACAAAATATTTACATTTTTACCCCTGGTACAACAGGCAGCTACATACAACTTTTATGTATTATTAACAGCCTTATCAAAAGGGGTTACATCTAGACAATTCTTTTTTTTCCGAATTGCATGCTACACATAAAAATTCAGTAGAACTTGCAAACGCAGACACACAACATAGTAGTTTATATAACTTGAAACTTCGTTTATATAAACATGTTAACACTTTCACAAAATAAGAATATAATTATTAGCTAAAATATAATTAGAATGGAAGCCTCATGCAGAAGAGCCACATTCACACAAAATAAGAAAAAAAGCAACAAAACATTATAAATTTACAATATGAACCTTAAAACCTAAAAATTTGAGAATAGATGTTTATTAGAAGACGTAAGAATACTTTTCTGTGAACTTAAAAAAAATGATTTTGGTCATTTTTCTTTCACAAAAATAGTAAACAACCAAGTTACACAAGGAACATGTCACCAAACCTAATGATTAACTAATTATATTATTAAAAATAAACTGGGCGTAACTATAGTCTTCTAATAAAAAAAAAACATTTTCAGAATAAACAAACTAAAGGTAAAAAAAAACTATTTACAAGTAAACAGAAAAAAAATCACATTTTAGCCGCGTCCGTTCACTCATTAAGCGTATTTAGTTCATATACACATAATAAGCGCTTATACACTAGGCGTTAAGAAACTTGAAGCGTATGTAAGACACAACATATAATGTGACACAAACATACACCTTACCAATTGTCGGTGAAGGTATTTTGGCGACCAGTTGGAACTTCTTGATCGAGTTCTTCGTCAAAGTGAAATTCTAGTTCTTCGCGCTCGTAGCGCTGTCCGCCTGCCTTCTCTTTCTTATCATTTTTCGTTTTGACATCTTTTACTTTTCGTTTCACCTCCCTCCAAGCGTCTTCCTCAGAAACCTCAGGAGCTTTGGCTTCTTCTTCAGGCTTCACGGCGGCTGCGGGTTCAGTCTTTTCCTCATGAACCCCATTTACAGAGGCTGCAACTGCAAAAGCATCAAATTATATATTTTTTATTCTTTCAAATACAATGGTAAATATATTGTTAAAAGAACTAAACGTACCTTTTTCAGTTATAGGAACAAAAGGTGGCACATCTGGGTTAAGGTTTTCATTTTGAGCATCTTTCACATGGTTAACAACTGACAGGGTGGGACTTTGGAAACTTTTGTACACCGTTATAGCTTCCCCCGTATCTACGATGGGCCATTTCATTGGATCATATTTAGTACGTACCTAAAAAAAGTTTAAATATATTACCTTTGTTGTCTTTGAAACAAATTTAACAAAAAAAACAAACCTTGAAACCAGCAGAAAATTCCAGTTTATCAGAATCCTTTATAGCGTCAATGACTAGGGACAATTCGCTTGTCAAAGACTGTATTCTGTGGAATGATGCAATAAGGTTAACAGGTAAGTAGCCTTCGGAGTCCATTTTTCTCCTGAGGAAGAAATCTCTGAGGAGATTCTCTTCACTAAAGTAATATTCACTAAAAATAAAAATAAAATTTAGTAATTGGAATGTAAAAAAAAATAACAAACTTACATTTGTTTTTTAATGTACTCCTTAAGAGTTGGTCCATCGAGATTTATGTAATTGTTGCTATTGTAATAAAAGGTCCCCATGTATGGAACTACAAAGTTGGGTGCGTCAAGAGAGTTAAACCTATGATGAATCTACAAATGACAAGGAATATAAATTATGTTTGAGGTCAGTTAAAAAAATCTAATACTAATAATTTTTTTAAGTAGAGTTCAAACCTGGTAGTCGTAGTCAGCGAATTCAGTGTCAGTAGGCATCCTATTGTTGCCCCTTCCGAATTGCCCGCGGCGTCCCCCTCGACTTCTTCCGCGTCCCCTGGGCGCTGCTGATGCCGGTCGTGAATGTCTTCCACCCTGGGTGGAATTCTCTCTTAGTTCAGCTCTCCAATCACGATCACCCTCACTTACCGTGGAATGAGCATCCGCGTTATGATCCCCCCTGTTTTTGCTCTCTCTTTCGTCGCGTTTGTTGCCCTTGTTCAGGGGTAACTCAATGGGAACCCATTTGTGTTTGCCGGACTTTTTCTTCTTGTCGTTTTCAGAATCGTCCGGCTCTTCGTTGGACTTGCGTACTCCTCCAGCCGCCTGGTTGGAAAGGTCACTTGTCGGGCTCGTAGCTGTAGCCGGTGGACTGGCCGATTTTCTCTGTAATAATTAAAAAGGATGTTATCTAGTAAGTTTAAAATTAATTTTGTTTAACACTGTATACATATTGAAGAAGTAGAAGAATAAAATAGCTCTACAATGTTTATTCTTGAAGGCGTTGAACCTCTCTCGTCTTATGGAGTCCCGCTATATATACTAGTACAGAGTGTTGAAAAACTGAAAAACCACAAATAAGAAAGCAGTTCCTAATGAATATTGAAGAAATACAAATTCAGACTAATATCAACAAATCCTTTTGGAGTAAAATAGCAAGGAGTCGTAGGTCCCAAGGTAGCGAACAGTGATGCTGTGAGAATCGAGGGACAGTAGAGACTCCAAAAGAAAAGGTAATACCGGTTTGTGAAGCTGCGAGCATCGAGGACCTGATACTAAGGATACGATGTATCATAAATCTGTACTTCCTTAATATTAAGAATTGACTGTTCTCTGTATTTATTTTTGGAGTCCCACAGTGTTTCAGAAAAATACCTAAGGCTGAAAAACTGAGGAACCCTTAACAAGAAAGCGGAAAGCAGTTCTTAACAAATTGAAGCAGTAAAGGTTTGTTGAAGACTTTATATGAAACAAAACCTTTCATAATAAAACAGCTACGGGCTTGATACTAAAGAATTGTGTAAAAAATTAGTTTTCCCTTGGATACTGCATCTCTTGACAGATGAACATAAATGAGCTTTCCCTAACTGGTGTCAATAAACTCTAGAGCAATTCAACACACGAAACTCTAAATAAGTGTAAAGTACCGTCAGTGGTGATGTATCGTAGACTTATTCATATGAACCAGAAAATAAACACCATTTATCCATTTGGGTTATGTAGTAACAATTCCTATGTAAGATCGAAAAACAGTTAATGTAATTGGTGTACAGCCATTTGATTGCCGCAAGTAATCATGGATCATTTTTAGAGTGATAAAACGTTGAACTATCTCAAGCTAAGTTCAAATTTTTTTTTAAACTTTTTTGAAAAAGTAAGAACGGGTTGCATGGTCATAGGTTCGAGTCGCGAAAAAAGCTATCTCCGCCGTTAAAAATGTACCAACAAACAATGAAGTTTTTAAAATCTATTTGATGTCTCTTCCATCTGTATATGTGAAACTTAAAAGAAAACCTATGTGCATATTGAAAATTGTTCTAATAAGTACTTAGTTCTGCCGTAATTACTGTTGTATAAATTCGATGAACTATAAAGAAAAACCCACCACGAACTGTAGGAACTCCAGCAGTGATCGAAAGCTATCTAGAGAGATGGTATTTCGACAAGGAGTTTCTTTGGACCTAAAATGTTGTGTGCAAATAGCTCTCAAGGAGCAGTTCTAGTCACTTACAATGTTCAAAGACATTTTAGACAAGGTCCTCTTAATGAGACTGTGTTTAGCTCGAGTCATTGGATCTTCCAGTAAAATTCTGCTTCAGCTCACAAGGCAAAGTCCACACAGCAATGGATTTAAGTACACACACTAGAGTTTATTAGAACAGAAAATGAGCTCTTTGGAAGCCCAGATTTATGTCCGCTGGAGAACATTGCCACTTGTGGGTGACATCCAAATTTGAAGATTTTAAAGTAATCTTTGAAGAACGTAATTGGCTGTTTGGAGGCGAAGGGGGGACAATAATACTTTTATATTTCCAGTATATACATAATATGATTGACAGAAAAATATTATTAAAAAGACATAATTGACTTTTTTTTAATTATTAAGGCCATTAAGTATTAAATGTCTGTTTGACCAATGGATTCCGGATGAATTTAAAGAGCACTTCTTCCAAGCTTTGGATAACTTGCAAGGAAAAACATTCAATACTTAGAAGCTGTGAAAACATGCAAGTTATATATTTGAAAATGCATCTTTAACACTAGGAATTTTATTTGAATTATATATTATTTCATGCAAATATTTTTTGTAACAAAATTAACAGTCTTGTGCTAATAATTATTAATCCTTAGAGGAAAAATCAAGCATAATTGTGATAAGCGTAAGCTTAAACCAAGGGATAAAAGTGTGGTGCAGCCATAAAGCAAAGCAACTCTAGTGCAATTTTTAAATAATTGTTTAATATTATTAAATTTCATGTAGTGTGGTCCATGTTACAATAGAAATTTAACAGCGGCCAATAAAACAATTATTTCTAAATAAAATGAAACAGAAGTATTTAAATTAAAAATAGAGAGAACTGATTTTGGTAGTCGGTCGCTATCAAAACAGTGGCATGTTACTAGTGCCAGACATTAAATATTGTTTGGGGATATAAATAGATCTACAAACCTCAACAGAGTGATCTCCTAGAGTTGGCCAGTCACATATGTCTGTGAAATCACTAGCCTGAAAAAAGAAAACAATTATTAGATTATTATCTTAATTGGGCCTACAGGAATTATTATGAGAATAGTACAAAGTAATAATTATGGAATAATTGCTATTTAATGAATTCTTAATTATTTTTGGTCGGAAATTCAAGATAATTTAAATAATTTAAGAATATTAAGAAGACATTTCAAATTGTATTTGATAGAGGCATTTTTTTGGTGGATAACAACGCTCCTGACTGTGGTTTAATTTTAGTTATTAAATGTTAAAACTGCAATTTTGTTATAAAGCAAAAAAAAAATGCAAATTTTTTTGTTAGGAGGCGTATTACAAAAAAAGCAAGGTCCACACAATACTTACTCAAAAATATGACGCTCAAAGTTTAAGGTTTTTTTAAGCAGTGGAGCTGGTGCACATTTAAACAGTTGCCTTGTGATTTGTTTTAGGATAAAAATGCAAAACTTTGAAATGTGATATGAATATGCAAGAGATCTACATTTACATCTCCAAGGCAAAAAGAAATTCTTTCAATTTAAATCCAATATTTACTTTTCATACCGTTTTCCATCCTTTTGCTGGTACGTAAATAATTTTGAAAAACACCATGGTGGAACATTAAAAATTAATTATTTTTTTTTAATTTAAGGAGCTTAGTAACAAAACGGGCTTCTTCCATTGACTATCCTCGTACAAAATTTATCTAGTAACGTAAAACTATTTTGCATAAATAATAACTAAATAAGCTAAAGGTTGGTTACTGGACTAGTCGAATAACTCGAGCCAAGGCCACGAGCGATTACAATAAACTCGAAAGTCGAGGAAATGTCACGAAAATTCTCAGTGAAAAAGGTTGGGAAAATGGAAATAGCGGCTCGTCGCCCAGCACGTGATTTGTTATTCAAGTTCATTAACATGCTGAACAGCAATGTGATCTGATAAACGTTACTCAATTATACCTGCGCAATTCCTCTTCCGAGCGATGGTCAAAATTCACCGAATTTTTTAGATTTTTTTTTCACTCAAACACTCGGGTTCACTTCCAAACACTGTCCGAGATCCTTTTCAAAATAGCACGCATGGGAATTATCAAAAACAAAAACATAAACAACGTAACCACTTGCCAAGTATCGCCAACTTCCTTATTTCTTTAAAAAGCGTCGCCCCACGATTATTTTCAAAACGTCCACATTTTTCGCGATCGCAAGTAGGTTGGAAAAAATCGCGAAAAACCGCAGAATTTAACGGGCACCTACGGGAGTCGTAATATATCTGCGCTATTGCGTATGCCAAGACGAATGTCCGGAGAATATGCAACCCAGAACTCGTCTGCGAACCAAAGCACATACATTCTGAAAATAATTTAATTATAGATAATAACTTACGCGAACGCGTGCTTTTTAACCTTTACGTGCGCTCGGGATATGATAATATATAGTTGGAATGGTGGAACATTTTATGCATATCATTTTATAGCGCTCGACTTTGATGGCAATGAAATTATTTCCAGCGATATTTGATACTAACGTTTAACATTTGGCCACAACATTTCGTTGCGTTTGACGAAATTCTCTCAAAGAACTTCTATCAAATGAAGAGTCTTGATGGATTAGTGGATCCATCCAAGATTTCAGTAGTCTTAGTGGGACTAAAATGAAAAACATCCCACACGTCTCCAGTCTGGGATAACACGCAATTTTCGACCTCCATATTTTATGGAGATTCCATTATCAAAACTAAGCGGACTTATTGGATTACCGAATTTTATTGATTAAAATTTTACTTTCACGTATGTTTAAAAACAATAGCAATGTGATTATTATTAAACAAATGAAAAATGCGACGCGAGACAGGCTGCACTCGTGGGAGCGGGCGGAAAATTTGAGCTACGAACATTGACGAATTTACGAATGGGCTGTAGGCTGAACGAGGAAAAATTTCGAAGGCGGTAAATTTGCGACGACAAATTTTATTTGTATCATCATTTATCATATTTTATTAAAAATCCTCTAAAACCTCGTTTTGCGCTACTTCGTTTTACGCGATTGAAGTTAATTTAAATCAGTAAAGAATAAAAATATTCCAAATGAGTATTAAAAACGAATCGGTGTTATTGTTTCGATTACGTAAAATCCTATTATTCATAACAGAAACGCGAGTTGATATAAATTGATGTATAATTCCTCAACAATGGGTGGTGATTCATTTATGATTTACTTTTGTATGGGTATGACTATTTACCTAGAGAGTTGACAACTGTACTAATTAATCACTAAATGTATTTTTAGTTAGGAATTGATAACAGAACAATCGAAAACTGTGACATAATTGCAAAAGTGTTTTAGCGACAGAGGAAAAGCTCTTGCTGGACATTTTTAGGACCTTACATGTGAAGGTTAAAGCGAGTGACTCGAAGTGGTACGATGGAACCAAACATTCAAGAAGCCATGCTTGAACTGTTGGAAACAGTCGAAAAATATGTTTTTATTGTTATGGCACGCAGGAATATTTTCACAAGCATTGTTTTTGCAAAATTCGTTTTACTGCACCATTATGCTTTTTTAAAGTTTAATCGCCTGTGGTATGCAATTTATTGTTCAGATAAGACAAAATAGCACGGTTTTGAGGAAAATCGAAAACTTGAAGACAACAAATTACGCCGGCTTTGTAAATATGTGAGCCAGCTGGGCAAAGAATGCTTTCTCTGGGTGTATATAATATGAAAAACAAAATTAAAATAGGCAAGGACGGAAGTTTGGCGAAGCGAATTCAGTTATCAGGTCAACGTGTTGCTGTTCCCGAAATTTCGCCAAATTTCGAATAAATTAAAAGAGAATATGCGGATACGTTCTTGTTGACCTCGAATATTAAATAATAGGCGATCAGCGCATTTTACAATTATCGAATGTGGGGAAAATGTAAATAACCTGGTATAACCGATAGCATGCATCAAGCGTAATAGGATGCCATTTCTGAATAATTAATGGTTCATTTTATTCAATCTTGGGCCCCCAAAACCCTGGTGGACGTCATCGTTCTGATAAATTTTTGCGAAATTCGTATTAATATTAAAGATTATCTTGGCAATATTTATGGAACAATTAAAACTAATCGTTAATCTCTCAAGTGATCTTGCATTTTATCTTGAATTATTCAAAGTCTAAAAATAAACTTATTCCACCCAGCTGAGCAGTTAAAACACAAAACTTTAGCAAAATGTCGCTTTAACTTTATTTACGCGGGACTCCCAAATCGATAAAGAAAATTAAAGGGTCTTTTTTAAGCGACAAGTGGCTTGACGAAATTTTTGGGATTTTAAGAGGTTCCTTTGCACAAAAGAATGAAGTTTTTTAAATATAACTGCGTGTGCTCACATCTTCACTGCTCGCTGAATTGGGCAAGATCTGGTGTTAAAGGTTGACCATGAAACGTAGAAATACTTTTAGGCACATGTAACGTAAAAATTCTGTTTGAGCTCGAAAATCACAATTAATAATGAAATGAAATAAATTTATTGATTTATATGCTATGGGTTATTCAGTCACTGATAACTAAATTAAGTAATAAACAAATAACTAAATAAAGGAGTGTAAACAGAAGGAGGTAAATATTTCGTTGATTGTTGTTTTTTAAAATTTTATTCCGGATTGCTTAACTAATTGCATTCGCTCAAAGTGGTCAAAAGTGTTGTATGGTTGTATATATCGATATGTAATAGTGTGTTCAAATATAAGTAGAAAAATTGTAAAAGAAATTGGAGAAGAAGTGGAAACCACTTTCCTGAACATCGATTTTGAAGAGGAATGTTTTTCAGATATTGCATTGTTATTGAGCAATTTACTTTTGTTTCACAATTTAATTATACATACTATATTAATTTATAAACTTCTAATATAATAATGCTGCTGCATATGCCTATATTTTATGAGGTGAAACCTAACTCTATGCCTCCCATTATAATTAGGTTCAATTTACGCCAATTCAGTATACGCCGGTTTTTTTAGGGAGGGAACTCCCTCCGAATTTGCAAACGTGAGGGAAGACTATATTTTAGATTTTCAGGTCTACTGTGGCAAAGAGAGAAAAATCCCAGAGATGGCAGATTTAGGGATAAGTGGAAGTGTTGTAACAACAATATTGGAATCCTACCCAAGTCAAATCTTGACCAAAACATTAATATAGACTGGCTGCAAGAAGATATTTTCAACACGTGAAATGAAAAGAAGAGCCAGTCAAAGTCTATAAAATTTTGCCAGAAAGACAAGAAATTTAAATTCTAGAAGACCAATTAAAGCGTCCCAAAAAATCGCAGAGCTGTCAAGGAGCTCTTGGAGTCCAAAAAAGGTGCCCCAAAAATTTTTCCAGTCTACCAAAAGGAAGTTCTTCTCAGAGTTTAAAAAAGATTCCCATAAATTTTATTCTTTATCTTGCACGTTGGCGGTTGCGCCGATAAAATATCGGGCTAATAAATCTGCTTCGTGCCTATCAATTAGCTATGTTTGTGCAACGTTCTGCAATTTGATATAACAAAACAATAAAAACCAATTAAAGTTGCAACCAATCATTTGACAACAATATTGATATCCGATCGTCGGATAACACAAGACGATGTGACTGTTTATCAGAAGCCCATAAAGCCTATTGTGTTTCAGTTTAGTATGGTACGCATGTTACGAAATGAATTGAAAATGAAGCAAAGAAAATTTGTAGTGATTGTTCAAAATTGAAGCAAATTTTATTCGTTGGAACTGTTTACATTGCATAATGAGACGTCGGCCAAAACAAAAAAATACTTCGATTTTACGTCGTCTTCCCACACACATAAACACTGAACATTTCCCAAGGGCGGACTGAAATAGCCGTGAAATACTTAAGGCGAATCACACGTCAATACAAAGTATTTTTTTTGATAATTTTTGACCTGTGTCGATGTGAGCCCAATTATCCCTCAAATTTTGAAATCGTACTTAAAATCAAACCAAAATGACTTATATACAAAACGTACAAACTGCACGATAAGAAATTAAAATTTGTGATTCATATCGAAAATCATTTGGTCATAAGGTATTAGTTTGAAGGTTAAACCCACGCACTTTCCAAATAATAAAAGTGATCATGTATCAATAAAAGAAAAAGAAAATTTGATGTCCAATCACGTGAGGGACTGTTGACATCAGCAGAAAAATTTCAGCGTGAAAAACTGAAACTGAACATGTTTCAAGCAATTGCATGTTACGCCAGAAAAATGCGAGGAAACCTTTGAAAATGTATAAATTTATCATGTAATAAGCAAGTAAATTGACTGAATATTTGAACATATGTAATAACATAATAGAAAAATGAATTTTGCGCAGTATGCCCACACAATGCTCAAGGACAACCCAAATAATGCATTTTTATTTGTTTAAATTTAATAAAACGTATCGTTCCGCACTCGTAATGGCGATACGAAAAATTAATAAAAAAATTAATGTCTGTAACTTCAGATTGAGTATACCGAAATCCAACTGCAAATAAACATGCGAAGGTTACTTTATAAACAACCGTAAAAATTTAATAAAAACAAAATCGACCCCTTAAATAAATAGTGACAACAAAGGAACGCATGGAAGCAGACGCAAGAAAAATACGAGAATTTCGAAAGCACAAAAATGTCAGTTTGTTGACACTTCTCGTGCAAACAGAAGCTCTCTTATCACCTAAAAAGATTTATCTGCAATCTATAAAGATTAATAAATTACATACCCCTTCTTGGCCGACGTTCTTTGCCATTTTAGGCACCTATACCCCGCACTGTGTAAATCCAAAATATTATTTTATAAACTAAACGAAGTGCACTCCGAAATGTCTATGTACTAACTATACGACGACGATATCACCTGTGCTCATCGAGTTTAAGTCACACAATGTTCATTTCACGTGGCATTTTTTCACTTATCAGTAAACATACGTATAGGTATAATATATATCGCTAATATATTGCCTTACGCCGAAACCGTATCGGCCCGGCCGTTTAACTCAGGTCCTGAAATGCTCAAATTCGAGGTGCACACGACCGCACCGTCTGCTTACCAATCTGATTTTATTCGAGATCTATACAGCCGCTTATGTTTTTCATTATCATTACATATTAAAAATGGCGGTTTTCACGTATGGACCCAACGATATGGAACGTTATTATATTCGAATAGATATCCTCTATTTAAGGTCAACCGATTTTTAGTGCGTTCCTGCCATTTAATGTACAAATTACACCGCTTTTTTACCTTTCAAAAATCGGCGGCCCACAATTTTAATGTCCCAAAAAACCTACTCTTCCCGAATTTATTTTCACCGCCTCCCGAATGGAAGAAGAAAATGTTGGGACGCCTTTTTTGGATTTCAAGAGCTTCCTTGGCAGCTTTGCGAAATTTTTGGGGCGCCTTTTCGGACTTCAAGAGCTTCCTTGGCGACCCGGCAAAAGTTTTCTGCGGAGAAAGCTCTTGAAGTCTAAAAAGGCGCCCCGAAAATTTCACCGGGCTGCCAAGGAAGCTTCTGAAGCCCGAAAAGGCGCCCCAAAAATTTCGCAAAGCCGCCAAGGAAGCTCTTGAAGTCCAAAAAAAGCGTCCCAACATTTTCTTCTTCCATTTCAAAAAATGTATACGTTAATATTTAGGATTTTTAATTTAATTTTTAAAAAAGTTAATTTTCATCGTTTCTCAATTAATATTGGCTATCAAGAAATAATTGTTTATTTAAACCTCAAACTTAAAATTTTTATATTATACTTAAATTATTTAAACAATGCCTTGAAAATTAAAACACAAAAAAATAAGTATAAATAGGCAGCAATTAATATTTATCAACAATTATGTTTTATTCCCTCGTAAAAAGGAATTTTTTGCAACGGAATAAGTTTAGAAATAAAAATATATATATATAACGATTATTACACCGAAGTGGCTCCAACCGTGAATTTTTCATAACCGAAAATCGTCAAAAATTTATATACTATTGTTTTTGTCAACGTAAATAATGGCACTAAAACAGCCACAATTTCCAGCACATTTAAATAACAACAGTTTTTTTTTAAATAAACGATAAAATCGGTGTATTACTTTAAGGGGCCTTATCTGATGCATTCTATTATAAATAATTGTT
The DNA here is from genome assembly GCA_033557785.1 of Enochrus cinctus. NCBI lineage: Eukaryota > Metazoa > Arthropoda > Insecta > Coleoptera > Hydrophilidae > Enochrus > Enochrus cinctus. The sequence goes on along the minus strand of JAUIMW010000084.1, from coordinate 9,786 downwards.
TTCGTTTAATGTTCACTGCTTAATCTCCTTCAAAAAAATTAAAAACGATAATTTAGCTATTTAGCGATAAAATCTATTTTTTTTGCAAAACAACAAATCTAATTAAGTTTATTTTCATTCAAAAACAATCCCCTTGTTGCACTTCAATAAAAGGAGCGCAGGCAGGATTTCTTAATTACGTAATAAACAAATTGACGTACCTTAATGTGTAGGTATACCCGAAATAGCGACTAATTTAAATTAATAATCGTGTGCATGTCGATCAAGATTGAAAAACACACTAAAATTATGTGTCTTATCATACAGCGCTATCTGTCTTGATAGTAATATTCCATAATGTACTAATTTGTTATTATAATGATAATAAAATACGTAATATGTTATGATTGAAGAAATGCTACGTTGGACGAGACTCGACTAACCGCTAGATAGATATAGCGTGATTTTTTTCGTCAAAGGTGTCAAAATGCAGACTGGTGCTCTCTCGGGAACCTAGATTTTGTGAGCCGGTCTATTAGCATATATTCTGCTAGATAAAGTAACATATTACATAAACTTGTTTTTGTCTAGTGAAATTTAGGAATTCACTTTCGCACCAACTGCATATCGTCGAGGCGATAGTACCAAAGTGGTACCCAACACGAAATCTTATAGTTGGATTTTTTTGAATCTGGACCATTTGGTATTAGTAACAACTTGTTAAGAGAGATTTACGCAACAGACATGTTTAAAAAATGTTAAATGGTATTTAGGTACCATACTAATTGAATGATCGATTTTTTTTTGATGTTCTAGTTAATCATGGCCATTTCCCATATTTTATTCAATTTAAGAAATGCAAGTTGCAAAAACATAATTTTCTAAAAATATGTTTATTATTCCATGCATGCCAGTATGTTTAAATATTATGAAAAGCTATTTACAACCTGTATGTTATCAATTAATTGCGACGGTTACTTCAGGCAAATATCCTGTTGTTAGTGATAACTTGAATTGAAAAATATGGAGAACCGCGCTATTTTCTTTAAAGAAATGTGTAATTCTTCCAACAAATTGGGTAGTACAAAGGTTCCCCAACAATTGGATAAAATTGAAAAAAAACAGCCTTCCTGCACTGACAGAAGAAGCACGTAAGCTAACGAGTACCCGCCATGAATAAAATCAGTAATGCCTCGCCAAACATCGTTACTACTTCTGTGGGTAGAGTAGTGTGTAGAAATTTATTTTAAGATACTATTACTGGCACAAGAGCGACTGGATATTATTTACAATTTACTTTGAGGCAACTTTCCGTGAATTCTGTTACGTAACGACTCAGACAATAATGCACTGTGAGAACGACGGCCACCGGGTTTTCTTCTCAAAAAGGAGGCTTTTTAGTCGAGCAACGCCGAGAGTCTCCTCGGTTCTCGGTCTCTGGCTAAATCGGTTTATCTGTCGGTTATTATGGTGCAAATGAGGTTACTGAAGCTTAGATGATGCACTTGACTGCCTTCGTGACTCAGATTTTAACTCGATTAATTAATTTTCTTTAATAAGGCTCGCTTCGACGCAAAAAGCAGAGTAAAGTACCTTAAACCTCTTATAAAGTCTGGTTTCCTATTGGGATATGTTCGCTTTCCGGCACTTTTTTATTGGAATGCGCGCGTTTAAATTGGCGCCGGACCGGATTAAACGCATGCTTTTTAATGTACACAAGAGCTCAAAGCATCTAAGTCTAATTTTATAAGTAAACAAAAATAAACATTGTGTAACACGTCGAAACGATCAATAAAAATAATTTTTCGGAAAAAAATTGCAGTAGCGACGGGCGTTGGTAAAGTTTAACGACGTTTTATTCGAGTCAAGTGTTCGTGCAAAAGTTATTTCTACGATTTTATTTGGGAACGTACGCAAAAAATAAAATCTTCACTTCATAAATATTTTGTGTAGGTATGCTTACAAAACAACGTCTTGATGCGGGGCCAAGCCGTTTGCGTTCGAAACCCAAATGTAATTGGATTGAGAGCCGTTACATATTGTCTTGTGAAATTATAAAAGATTATAAAAATAAATAAAGTTTCTCAAAAGCTATAATAAATAATTGTATCCCTAATGGTACCGGGAGACGCACAAAGCCCGCTTCGGGCCATCATATTTTTGTTAAAAAATGGCATATGGATTTGCAAACAAAATATGGCCGTGTTTAGTTCCTACTACCATAAAATCAAAAGTTTTTCTTGCAAAAAAAAAATAAATTGAATTTTCCCCAAAAAGGTTATTGTGTTCGAGCCTTATCGTTCTATTTTTATACACACACACAATAAAAAAAATTCTATAAAATCACCTTTTTACATAATTCCAGGTTTAAGGCAGTAGTATCTATTAACAAGTTTTAATTGCCACATTGACCTTGTCTTGTTGTAACCAACACATAGTTAAATAGCGGTCAGCCTGTAAGAAGCTAATTAACGTTATAATGCGTTTACAGAAATAAAATGCATTTCTAGCATTTCGTTTTCTTAGCGCCACTTTTTATTATTTTTCAGAAATATCAGCAAGAACGTTAGTATGCAGCAACTCTACCCAAGAACTATAAATATATATATATATATATATATATATATATATATATATATATATATAACTTTAATTTTTTTTAAATTTAATTCAAATATTTTTTTGAAATACTCCATAGTATTTAAAATATTAGTCTGGAAAAATGTAAGCCGAGCAAGTTAAAAGTAAAATAAAAAAAGCTAAGTAAGAGGTTAATGTATGTAGTAAAAAGACCCAATGACTTTAAACAAGACAGGGGCAACAAAGCTGCAAGCATAGGCCGCTATAATTTTAGAAAGATAGATGTGATGATCGCCAAAGATGCAAATAACAAACAGTGAGAGTTGATAGAGTTTGCAAACATAGGCAGTTACATTTTTGTTTAATAGTCCAGGTTCAACTTGGTAGAGAGAAGGCTTTATCTAATCAACAAGCACAAAAAATGTGAGCATAGACAATTACATTTTTAGAAAGGTAGACCTGATGATCAGTGAAGCTGCATACTAGAAACTGTACAACGAGGACTTCCTCGAGTCAACGAGCTTCGCTGCTCGCTGACTCGGGCAAGCCCTCGCGATCCAATTCAGTACTATGCTTCGTCTGTTATTTCATCAGGCAATTTGATTACTAGTTGCGAACGCCGAAACTACTGGCACAAGCAGCTATATTTCAAAACACTTGAAAATAAAGAGCGAAACAAATATCAGTAAATTACATTTTGAGGGCTTGCGCGAGTCAGTAAGCAGCGAAGCTGCGAGCATACGTAGCTATATTTTAAAAACTTAATTTTACCAAACGAATAAATATCTAAAAATTTAAAATTCAAATTTGGCAAATAATAACGATATTAAAAAAAGCACGTATTTCAATTTATTAATATCTTCTCGTGAGCATAAACATCTATATTTCAAAGCACTCGATTATCTAAATTTTAGCAAATATTTGCTGGAAAAAAATTGTATACCAATAAAAAGGATATGATTGACTTCAATGAAATTTATCTAAAAAGTTGATAAATGAATTGACCCTCGCAATGTAATTTATTGATTGCTGCATAGCATAGTAATGTACTGACTTCCGAGGCCTGGTCCGAGTTAGCGAGCAGCGAAGATGCGAGAATAGGCAGCTATATTTTAAGGAACTAAATAACGCCAAGCAAAGCAGATATAAATAAATGAAAATGCAAGCGCTTTTTGATGATTATCCAAAATAAGAGGGGTTATATACAGTGTCGTGTTTGTTTAGATTGTTTGTTTTTAAAAAGGTAAAAAATGTATTAACTTTATTATTATATGTAAAAGCTACATGTAAATTATGTTTATTTATTATTTTTTTACAGTTGTTTTAAGTATTTTACTTTTTTTTGTTAGTGTACGGTAATGATATGAATTCTTTATAAGTGTTATGTTGTAAAGGTTTTTAATTATTATAATCTAAGGGTACCCATTTCTTTATTGACTTTTTTGATTTTTAATAATGTTTAATGTATAATTGTTACTTAAAAGTGCAAATGTTGCACTTTCCTACTTACAAGTCTTGCTTTAAAAGATCTACTTTTATAAAACGATAATTTAAATTTATCAATTTTTATTAAAGTCACTTATTCAAAATCCACCTAATTTTTGTGCCACAATAACTACAAATTTATGTTTATTCAATGATAAATAAGCAGTATTTTTGTGCAGTTTGGCCAATTAGTAACTCGAAATTGTTCTAAAATGGTATGCATATAATTTTTATCTATTATATTTTATAAGTAATGCAAACTTTTAAACAGCGGAATTCTAACTGTACTGGTTGATAGTTTTAAGGAAGATTATACAAATTTTGTAGCATTAATTTAATTAAAATTTAAATAATTTTTTACGAAACTAATTTATATATCTAAAAACTGGTTAAAAAAGTCAAAAATCTAAGAAAATCAAAAAAATTTCTTCTTACATTAAATCCTATAGTGTCGAGTTTGTTTGGTTTGCTTTTATTTTTAAAAAGGTAAAAAATTAATTAGCTTCATTATTATATGTAAAAGTTATTTTAAGTATTTTACTTTTTTTCTTTGTGTATGATAATGATATGAATTCTTTATTCGTATTATGCTTGTAAAAGTTTGCAGAATTTTTTAAAGAATATTGTTTCTCTATAATTTTGATAAAATGTTTAATGAACATTTATGGGTAACACTAATACAAATAGGTGAAGTTGAGAAGTTTAAAGTGAGTGTCAACAAATATCAAGAAGCTGCGAGCTTCTGTGTTTTAAATTAAAAAAAAAAAGGTTGAGCAAATTTTTTTCCATTACTGTTATTAAAAATTTGGTCAACGAATAGCCTTGTGCCTCGGTGTTCCCTATCTTTGTTAGTTGCAACAAAAGGTTATCATAATGATAAATAAATTGATTTTTCTTTTTGGCGAATTAAGGAGTTTCGTATTTTTTAAGTATTTTTTTTATTGCGCCAGACAAATCAGCCTCTGGCAGCCGGCCTGAGTGTTTTAAGTTTATCTAGAACTGAATTCCTGATAAAAAAAAGTTGTGGTAAACATGTATTACAAAAAAAAAAAACTTAAATCGTATCCCTGTTCGAAGATATAGAAAACTGATAAGATTATGAAATACTTGAATACAATGGAATGGTTTAAATGCCTTCCTTGTACATGCTGATTTAAAGAATAGGTTCCTTATTGTCTTTTCAGATGGATATATTGTGTATTAAAGGCTGGAAGTACTAGCTGAAATTATTTTTGCACAGCATGACCAATTGTGAGGAATGCCAAGTACTGAAATTGAACAAAGAATAGGTACATGTTATTTACCTAGTTTGGTTCTTTTTGTGAGTTAACAGGTAAATTTAAGAAACATCTGTATAAAGGTCCTTTTTCCTATGCAGCATTGAACAAAGGGAGGGACACTACCTGCAAATTTTGGGTAAATAGGCCAGGTAGAAATTTCCTAGAAGTTAGAAGTTTGAAGAGTAGAAAATTTTAGAAATTAAATCTTTTGCGGGGTCCAGCTAAATTTGCTACTACAAATATTCTTATAAAAAATGAACGATGACTTTGGTGTCTATTTTAACGTTTTCACCTCATCACCAAGGGCAGACTAATATTAAAAGAAGAACATGTTAGCTTTTTTTTTTGAAATTTTGATGAGCGAACACAATCAATGTATCAACAACAAAAATTGTTAAGAACGCAGCAAAACGATTCAAAAATACACTAATCTACAGAATTGAAGTATAAACGGCTGATATGTGTGATTTTTTTAAAATGTTTCCTAATGTTCCAAAGCGCAAGCAGAAAATATGATATGAAACAAATGAATAAAATATGTAAAATAAAGAAAACATACCTTTGTGTTGATCTTGCGTTTATCTTTGGAGGCTTTGACTACGGCAGGTGTGTGTTGACCGTTGATGGTAGTGCCTTGTTTTTGGGGTTGAAGCACTCGCTTTTCTTCTTTGCTGATAACTTGAGCGGCATTTCGGTTTCTTTGCCACGGATTTACTTTGGGGAGGGGCGCTTCGACAAACACCTTTTTAACCTCGGCGTCTTCCTTCTCCTTATCTTGTGCTTGTTCCTTGGGCTCTTTGGAGTGCTCGCCGGTGCGTTTGTCAGACTTGTCTTCTTTGCCGTTGACGGCAGCTTTGTGTGCTTCCCTGACTTTTTCTCGTTTTCTTTCGTTCTTGCGTTCCTTTCGACTGTGGCTAACGACAGGAGTGAAACTGCCTCCGTCGTCAACGGAAGCAGGCTCAACAGTCTCGGCAGGTTGGGCGCTTGCTTGAATGGCAGCCTTATTTGTTGGCTTTTGTACGGGTTCCATGGTGTCCGCGTTAATATTTTCTTTATTCGAATTGTCTGATTTAAAATTTAGGACTGCATTCGCGTAAGAGGCCCCCGCGGATTCAGACTGAATAGTTTTGTCAGCTGTGACTGTGTTGGTGTTAGGATTGGTAGCCACTTGTGCAGACATGGTAAATAAATATTAAGTTTGTACGAAAACGAGATAGCTCTTGATGGTAACACTTCAATATTGGTAATAACAATATGGGAAGGTTACCATGTTGAACTAAAGCAGCATGGCCATCACACTTCACAACTCATGCCGTCACAGACAGCACGTTTAATAACAAGTAACCGTACGTTTTAATTGAAAGTTCTGACACAAATTGTTTATAAACAAACAACTATAAACTACACAGTAAACGTCTTTAATGAAACCACTATCAAACACAACTCATGGCTCGAAGTAATTCCATCAGAGACAGACATAAGAGACACTAGTTTTTAACCTATCTAGGGAATTTCGTTGCGCTACTAACTTCATACCAAAGCGACCTACTTTCAAGTTACATGTGGATCCGTCGCGCCAAATTCAAATTTTCTGCCACCCGCTATCTGGAAAGCTCATGACAAACACATATAATAGGAAATGACTTTAAAATAAACCGCTATTATCTAAATCTAACCAGATCGCATCCTACTTTGCTAGCACTCAACTTTTATTTTCTATTTTGACGCTCGCTAAGAAATTGCTTATGACATAATTTATTAAAAATAGTATCTAAATCGCTGACCCTTTACCTAAGATAATTTGTTCGTCAGAATTTGTACATATCAAGAAAAACAACATTAGTATTCAAACTTTACATCAAACGCGGCGCATCACAACATGAAATCTGTTATTTTCGTATTTTCGCTGTTGTTAATCGCTATTTTTGGTAAGCCATCCACATTTAAACTTATTTCACGTTTAACCGTACATACGCCTTATTTATCAATACTTAGCTGCAATCTCTAACAGTTCCATTTTATCGCAAAAAACCATCAAAATCGTACGAAAAACAAATTTGCTAGTTTGAATCGCAAACAACTCAAACCCAAATATTTACGCGTACTTTTATTTACATGCTAGACTATTAATAACAAAATTTTGCATTTCGAACAGCTTACGCCTCGTTTGAAAATAGCGCCTTTTTAATGCGCATGTTCCATTAAACGTTTGATACCACACGTCTCTAAGCAGACGAGAACGCTGCCTTTTGTTAAAATGCGGAAGCTCGCTGTTCCCAAGAGAAACCCCAAGGTCATCCTCGAGATTCAGGGACGACCCTAGGGTGGTGCTTGTTATGTCATATCTGCTTTTCTATCGACCTAATTTTATAAATTTTTTTTGCTTTCCTAATTGAATAAAATAAATAATTATTTGACACTATTACTAATAAGTATAATTTTTTTTCTGTTAATTTAATTTGCTGTGATAGAATATACTTTTTACTTCTCTCGTACTTAAAACGTGGGATACCTGGGAGGCTCCGCCCCCAGACCCCACACTGTCACTACGAATTAATTTTGTTTACTTCTCTCATTAATAAAACAGGGCCCCACCCCCAGACCCTCTGGCTGCCCTTTCACAATAACATATAATTTTACTTATGTAAACACAGGGTTTCTTGGGGCCTCTGCCCCCAAACCCCCTTTGTCCGCTGTCACTACAGAATAAAATTTCTACTTCTCTCCTAATGAAAACGCGATTACACCCCCACAATCTCTTGTTTCGCTGTCACAAAAAAAATGCAATGAAGCTGTTCATTTTCAATACTATATTATTTCAGCTGATGATCCAACGTTCGTTTCAAGAACGAAATGGGGCGCGAAACCAAGCAAAGGCGGCAAGAAACTGCAAATGAACCCCCCTCCGTATATCGTAATCCACCACTCAGACGGGAAAGCATGTTTCAACCAAACCGTCTGTGAAAAAGTCGTCAAGGGCATCCAAGACTTCCACATGACGAACATGAGATGGTTAGACATAGGATACAACTTTCTAGTAAGCGAAACTAATCACTGCTTTTTATTCATGAATTTCTTGATAAGGATTATTTATAATTGGCAAATCTTTGTTTGTTTGTATTAGGCACAATCGTGACGTGCAAGATAGCACAGCAGTAAAAAAGCGTGTTTCAAAACAACATCCTCTTTTTAATTGGAGTTTTTATCTCTTTTTAGATTGGAGGAGACGGACTCGTCTACGAAGGTAGAGGATGGGGCAAGCACGGGGCCCACCTGCCCAGGTTGAACTCGAGGAGTCTAGGCTTTTGCCTTTTGGGACAGTTTCAAGGTAATTTACGCAAAATTTGTTGACCTCTATGAAACTTTTTTTTTTAGAAGCGACCCCGACTGATAAGCAACTGCAAGCTGCCAAAGACTTGATTGAATACGGCAAAAAAACTAATCAAATCGCCCAGAATTATCAAATAATTGGACATCGCCAAGGTATTGCGACACAATGTCCAGGCGACAAACTTTTCGAAATAATTAAGACATGGCCCAATTGGGCACCTACTTTTACCATGCCTTAAATTATAGTAATCCTAGAATATATTTTTTGTTTTAGAATGTTTATTTATGTATAAAAATAAATTATGTAAATGTTCTAATAATTTTGGTATTTGGTATTTTTTTTGCAACCCCAATCGTTTTGAGGGTGTTTTTTGGGGGTGCTTTTGAGGATGGGGAGTGGACTAGCACCCTTTTCAGTATCTTGGAAAGGGTATGCTTGCCAAAAATTGTATAAAAATCTGATTGGTGATTGAAAGCAGCTGATCTCCATAACTTCTTGGAATTCTAGCATTTTATATAGAGCTGCACCTGTCATACAGTTGTACTCTGAAGTTCAGTATAAATTGCAGTTCTCTTAAAGCTTGGAGACAAGCAGTTACTTGGCTACTTTTGTTTGGCTGTTTGTTTTATGAATTCAGTTGCAAAGAGTAAGAAATACTTTTTTAATAGTCTTTAAATTATATTTTTTTGTTATTTTTAAAATTGCATTTACTTTAAGGAAGTAAAGATATTAATTTTTTTTATTTTTAATTTACTCGAACGTAAGTTTTGTTAAGTGTATAATATTTTTACTTGCCAAATAGAAGCCCGGCTTAAATGTATAGCTGCGACTTGTTCTAGTGATTAATTTGATAATCATTTAACCTTTTCAGTTCCCATGTCCACTATAATGGACATCAATTTTCGTGTGAATTTACAGCATTTTGGGCTTGATATTTTTATTTTTTATAAGTATAATAAATCCCTTAAAAATCTGTGTGGCTTCAAATTTCAATATTAGTGCCATTTATTTAAAAAATTTTTTTTCGATTTTAGTTAAAAATAAAATAAAAGTAGATTTTTTAATTCAATAATTAAGAGTAATTGATTCATTTTTTCTATTTTTAATTATATACATATATACATATATATA
>JAUIMW010000083.1:0-27584 GCA_033557785.1 Enochrus cinctus | reverse complement strand
CTCGCCTCATCCACGCGCCCAGGGGAAACACCACAATACAACTGAATATCGTCCGCATACATGTGAACAGAACAATTTCTCACCGCCCCGACAAGTCCCGACGTATACATAGAAAACAAAAAAGGGCCCGACACCGATCCCTGGAGAACCCCAGAGCGAACAGAAATAGGCCCCGACGAGGCCCCAGCCACCACCACCCTCTGCCAACGATCCACAATGTAGCTTTTAAAAAATGATACCGCATCCTCTCCCAGGCCTACATAGTGCAAAATTGATACAAGTAGCTTGTGGTTTATAGTATCAAATGCCCTGGAGAAGTCCAGCAGCACAAGTACAGTGGCCACGCCAGAGTCCATCCCCCGCAGAACGTCTTCAGTAATATTTGCAAGAGCGGTGGCACAGCTGACCCTTCCAGCAATTCTGGAGAGAAAAATTATAAATGTGACATAAATATTTTAATATTAAAGGAGAACAATACATAAGCATGCGGACACCGATCCCGTCCGCGCCCACAGCCTCAGTCTTGCTGACATTGGCAAACCCAAAGCGATTGATAACATTTGGATGTAAATTGTTAGCATAGTAATCCATCAGCTCACGATCGGAGACATCATTACTATGTAAATAATAAAAAAAATTATTAATTTCGTTAGGATGCCCCACGAGGGTTCTTACGTTTTAAGCTATACTGCAGATAAGCTTTCTTTTCATAACGAATTGCATAATTTGTAAAGTTACGTAAATTTTTGTAAGACGTGTAGTTGTTTAAGTTTCTTGTATTTTTGAATGCTTTATTTCTTAGCCTAATTAATAGTTTTATATTGTCCAGGGTTTAAAGGGTTTTTATGCCTCTGTCTAAATATCGGTGCGTGTATATTATTAATTATTTATAATAAATTGGGCCTGTCGCATTACGCTACTTGCTATATAGTGGATGCTGCTAAAAAACTAAAAACCACTTCACATTACAATTTAAAAATATTTTTAAATTAATGACAACAGTGTCTCCCTCAGATTTTTTTCTTCCACGAGTCTCAAAAATCTGTTGAGTGTTAACAACATATTGAATTTACACTTTTTCACAGTTTATAAGTAAAGCAGTGAGAGTCCTGCAAAGAATGTATAGGAAGAACAGTCGGCATGAACGCTTTACGATGACTTCACTATACGATAGACCAAATTGCTTTAAGTAATTTACGATTACAATAATTAGACCTCATAACTAGGGGTTTCATAAGTAGACTTGTTAGAGATTGGTCTCGCCTACGACTAGTGAACAGTCGCTCAATCATTAAGTCAATTTTTATTGGTTTCATATTATAGTTCTTGCATTTTGATGTAATATGGAATGATAACTTGAAAGGTTCATGTTACTTCTAGAACTAATAATCTGAAAAACATCTCAAGACGAGAAGTTACAAGACCGATAAATTGTTCTTACTAATGTTAGATGATAATATAATATTTACATGTAAAAATTTAAAATAATTTCTTATTATAATAAAGTTCTCTTTAGTCGACGTTTAATGGTTCTTCCATTTTGATGTAATGGATGAAATGATGATTTGGACCATCCCCGGCACATCGACAATAAAAACGGTACGGATTTGACTCCGTCATGTCGATTAGATTCATATGCTTTGGAACTGACTTCACAACTCTAAAGATCCATTAAACGGACTATAGGTTGTCTAGAAACAATATGTAAACAGTCGTCCCTTGTTTTAAATTGTCAATATTCAAACATTTGTAAAAAACATTAATTGTCAATATGGCATTATCGGTTCTATTGCGTAATGGAACTAAATGGACAAGCTTTAATATTTTGCGCTCATCACAAATATCGGCAATGAACGTCGCTAGATTGACTCAAATTGGTAATTTAAAAACGAATAGTTCTGTTTTTTCAAAAAAATGTTCAGCTTTTAATATACTTACTCCTGCTATTCTGAAAAACTCTGCAACACAAGTTAGAATGTCGTCAGGTGGACATAGCCATGCGATGATGTGGACAATAGAGAGAACCTTGTCTGGAGCTCTTTTGCTTATTATACCTGCCACTTTACTCCTTTGTAACCCGATTATGGATAACATTTTCGCGGTCACTATTGCTGCTCATTCACACTGGGGTACGGAAGCCATTTGCATGGATTACGTACGTCCGCTGTTGTTTGGAAAAATTATTCCTAAGGTAGCTCTTTTTATTGTTTATTGTTGTTCAACAGCTGTCCTCGGCGGTTTGTTGTATTACAACTACAATGATATTGGGGTCAGTAAAGCCTTCAAAAAAATCTGGGAGACGAAGAAAAAGGAAGAATAAAATTTACTAGAAATAAAAAAGAATGCTTTAAAAATGATGATTTAAATATTTTGCGATTGTGAATGTTTTTTTTAACTCACAATTACGTGATATTAAAAGTAAGATTTTTAAATCTTTATGTAACTAGAATTCAATGTGTATAAAATTGCAGATGATACTGAAAATATATATAAAAAACGACTCGATTTATTCCTATATTTGCAAACTAGATGTGTATTGCATTATGGTACTCTGAGAACTAAAATTAATCTCAGCTATTATATCGATAGAAGTTATCTATTGTTATTTGAAGGATTGTTTTCATGTTTTTTTAAAAATACAATAACATAAAGTTAGGCAGAATGTTTACTTCATTTATCTTTACTAAATATATTCATAGAAGAAATTATTTTCAGCATTGTTTTTTATTGTTTTGGAAGTCTGAGTTGGAACTGCAAACCCCTCTAACTGAATGCAGGATAAAACATTTATACATTTCCTGGAACATCACATATTGGCAACATGGCATTTTCTCTCCTTCTCCACTGCTCTCCCAACTTCCAATCGCTTGGTCGATCTGTGTACGATTCTCCGAAGACAGCTGTAAATTCGACCTATGATGCATGGATGCGAAACCACACAGGAAAGACAATGTCAATTTATGACATTTTACCCACAAAATCTTATTAACACACCCGAAAATGAACCACTACCGCTTCCTATAATTAACGAACCACGAGTCCTCTAATGTACACCATCGAGCAAAAAGCAACTCCCATGCTAGACTATGTGTTGCTTTTATTATTGTTTAGGTAAATAGACAATCAAATAGCTTTTATAAATAACTACTTATTAACTTTTAAACTATAATAATTCTTATACAATGAGTATAATCATTTTTGTATAATTAAAATAAGATTGGTAGCAAAGATAGTTCTACCGTCTACAGCTATTATGATATTTCAGTGAGTTTAAGGCCAACTTCATTAGGGCGGTAGTAGTAGATCTGCTTCTTCTAAGATCGTGTTGACTATCACTGAGTACTAGTTTTATCTATCTCAAGATACAGTAGAGATCGTTGCAATCCAAAGCTTCACTTTGGATCTAGAAGATTCATACATGGCTTTGGTTGTCGACAGCCAGAATCTCATTGGATGCTCTTCAAACGAAATGTAGGTGGAAGAAGATGGAGTCGTAAGGAGACTAGGAGATGGCATGGATAAATGTCAGTGATTTTCTACTATAATGGAAGAAAGATAAGCCTATCGAAAAGTTAACTAAAAAGAAAGATGATGCTGCATTATATTTTTCGCCTTTATGAGATTTAGAAGTGCCGACTAGAAACTGAGTCCAAATAAATGAATTCACTTCAAAAACCACTCTGCTATCATACACCGTAGAGAAACCATGCATCAAAAGGCCATGCCCTGATGACTGCAAGATTTAGGAGGGAGATATCTCCAATTTGCTCTCTCCTGATAAAAGATGGTCTACTTAAAAGAACCTTGGTAAATCTTTGTGGAACTAATGCTAGTGAACAATTAATTTTTCCAAAAAAATGAAGGGAGCTGTTTACGATGGAGCTTCTAGTCGACATCATGGAGTCCAGAAGACTTTTGAGAAAAATCAACAGAGGTTCTACTGGGTCAACTGGCAAGAAGACAACAAAACTTTGTGTAGAATGCGCGAAGTGTGTGCAGCTAATGGTCCATTAGGAAGCTAATGAACCCCCAGGAAGCAATGATAGAATAGCAATGCTGGGTCATTTCCATAAACAACCTCTGGAAACAAGTACTTCCTGGTTGCGATGGATTATTTTAGCAAACCAAGAAGTATTGACAGTAGCTCAAGAATTGGTAAAGAACTGCTGTGCCGTTAGAGCTTCATTCCAACCAGAACTTTTTCACGTTGAGCAGACCTAATTTTACCACAATAAAGCAAGTTCGCTTCTGTAGTTACTCCGTGGCGAAGATATAGTGCGCACAGAACCGCTTAAGTTCTTCTCAGAGGTCGGCAAGTGAGCCGTTACATGCGAAGGTGTTAGCGGTTAAGACAAAATCAATAAATGAAATTTTAAGACCGTACAGCGCAACATCCCTATACATGGCATAAGTGCGCTCGAATATAGTTGAACAAAGTACCGAAAAGGTTAATACTTATAGAGAAATACATATTACTTTATTAAATTTCATAAATTAAAACTGAACTTTCGCATCTTAATAATCGAATACTTAGCAAGTAACTTTAATTGCAATTATTACTCTTACATCAATGATAGAAAGTGAATTATAAACATATCAACTCTTTATATATTATAATATATTTATTCTTGTTTTAATTGTACATTCATATATGGTCTTTTATAATAAAAATACAAAATGACTTTCTGAATTTCATTGTATTTTTTTAAATGGTCGCTACTGTCTCCCATTGAATTAATTTTGTAAAGGTGTTTACTTTTAGAACAATATACACTGGAAATAATTTCGTACTATTACACGCACTTTTCATGCGCCGAGTGCCCTAAGTCACCAGTTTCTCTACTCAAAAACTGTCATTTACAGTAAAGAAGGTTCTAAAATTTAAAATACTTGTATACCAGGAATTCTCAATACGTTTTTGGTATAATATCTTATATGTTAATTTTAAAATTTTTTATTTTTAATATTTGACCTATACAATATGAGCTCAATTTGTTTATTTTGTGAAGAAATACGCGTGGGCAGAGTTTTGCGCAATCGACGGTAATTCAAAATAAGAGAAGTTGCAATTTTTACATTAAATACAATATACAGTGCCGTGTTTGTTATATGTAATGATATGAATTCTTTATTCATGTATGTTCTAAAGGTTAAAAAAGTAATTTTTATTAATTATTAATGTAGAAGAGTGAAAGAAGTATTTCCAAAAATTAGATATGATAACTTGAAGAATTTAAAGTAGCTTTTTCAAATATTTATTTCTATATAACCATTGTTAAATAATTTATATCATTACGTTACATTGCATAATTATGTCGAAAAATTAAATATAATAATTTTTAATTGTTACAACCTTAATTAAAAAGATCATCTATAGAATCAGGAAATCAACAGGAGTTCAGCCAAAATAAGTTAATTGAAATCGCTTGGCTATTTACAATGAAAATGGTAAAGAAGATGAACCTAGAACCCAAGTCCAGGATTTCATTATATAACAGAGTGCCGATCAATTAAAAATGCCCAAGGATCATTTTTTTGGTTCAATGTGTGTCAGCAGATTTGAAGATAAACAAGGAGATAGCTTCAAACTTTAAGAAGTGGTTTGGACAAGTCCGGGAGCAAGTTGCACTGTTGAACCCAGTATTAACTATCAGAAGTGACAAACTCATCTATGAGCCTGCGGACTTGTTCGATTGGATTGGACACTTGTAAGAAGCATGAATGAAGATTTTTCTCGTTCTCGTTTGCTGTTACTACAAGAAACTACACATCAGTAAAACATGTGTTGTGATTTCTACTATAATGGATAATATAGAGAAGGAGACAGTTGTAAATACCACGCACCAAGTGCTCGAGGAAAGGAAGAAATATGTAACCAATGGATAAATTGAAAATGATACAGAGATTGCCAAATGAGGCATAATATTAATATGAAGAACAGAGCAGAAATCCGCCCGTAAGGATTGTAGGAGAACTGTTTGGGACGGTCAGTCTTAAGAGAAGTGAGCAGCTAGACTTTTCTAGAATCTAGAAGGCTCTGGGATACGAAGTACTTGAACGCTCGCGGCAGAAACCCGCTAAAAATGGATCAAAGCTTCTGGAGCGCCGGCACTTGATATTCGATAAGAAATAAATACGCACTAGTGTGGAATCCAAGTGTTAGTCAGATATAATATACTTGTCTCTGGTGTTCTGATCGCAAGAGCATCAAGTACACATCTGATCTTCAGCCAAAAACTCGTTTTACTACAATTCTTTTTAAATAAATCAAGTTTGTACAGTTATACTACACATTTGATGAAATAAAAAAAACAATGCAATCATTTTAAATCGTTAAAACATTATGTTGTCATGCGACAAAATTATCGATGAACTACGTAATAAGAGCGCGAATTTTAAAAGTGACAGTTACGTTTCGAGTATTTGCCGGTAGAGTTTTACACTCCTTTCAAGTCGATCAATGGGTTTTAATATTTTGCATTTAATCTTTTTGCCAGTACACAATTAGAACTTATCTAAATTTTTTTCAAACACAATGTAATTATTCGTGTACATTTGCGTTATCTGTCTAAATAAAAGTTACCAGCAAATGGCCTGAGGAAGGATTGTGTACATTTAATCATGTAAACATGAATGGGGAAGCTGCAGATCCAGAGGAGTTGGCATCAAATTCCGATTCAGAAGATGGTAATTTTATTACTAAGGTGTTAGGAGAAATGAAACACAAATTTAATAAAAGTGCTTCGCAAGATCTGAACAATATGACTGTGGAAGACAGCCCTGCCGAAGATACCTTAACACTTTATAATCTTGAAACAAACGAAACTGACTCAGGTACGTTTAGTGATATAATAAGATAATGCACGTTAATATGTATTTTTGTTTAAGTATGTTACCTAATCTTAACATACGATTATATTTTTAGATAAAATTGTGGAATCCGATAGTAAAGAACAAGATAGTTCCAAGCAAGAAGTAGATTCAAGTGACGAGAAACCTAGGATAGTAATGTTTTTCAGTAATCCTGCTAGCTCAAAAACAAAAGTTCCTAGTTCGAAAAGAAATTTACGTAATAAGACAGCTGATGTTAAAAATGAAGCGGTTAAGTTTAAAAGGTCCAGCCTCAGAAGGGGGAGAGACTACAATGAATCCGTCTTGCAAAGCGCAATCGCTAGAAAAGAGAAATCTTACAATGAAGCCAGTAAGCCTCAGCGATTGGTGAGAAAATTGAAACCAACTCAAAAAATCCTTGATAATCTCTCGATTAAAAACAGCAATAAACCTAAGGTTGAGGAACTCCAAAAAACAAAAACAAACAAATATTGTCAACAGAGGACTTCGAAAAAGCATAACAAACTATTTTTAGGTTCTAACAGACATACAAGGAAAAACATTTTAAATCCTGCTCAAGTAGTTAGAGAAGATGAGACTGAGAAAAGTAAATTGAAAGATGACAAATGCCGGAGGTCGCAGCGCATTTCCACAGTGTGAGTTGCCTTAAAAAAGTTTATTTCACGTTAAATAAATCCAAATTATTTTAGTCAAATAAAAAGAGAATCTCCTGAAAGTAGCGGTGACGAATTTTTGGCTGGTAAGGATAACATTAAACTTGAGAACGAATATGTCAAACCAAATAAAATTGTTTGTCTTTGCACGGAAAAAACAAACTTATATGCAAGTGTACACCAAGGTAAATAGTAATATTGTATTGGTTTGCAAAATGTAATTTTTGTTGTTATAGATGTACTGTTCTGCAAAGCTCTTAATTCATTTGATGAGAAGATTGTGGGATGTAATAGCATTATAAAAGCTAGAAATCCTATAATGGTGCGTCCTTCAACAAGAGTCCCCTTTTCGATGTTTTGTGACGTCCATTTAAATAGATTGTATCGGCATCACTGTTGCCCATTATGTGGCATATTTTGTACCCAGGTAATTATTTTTCTGGAGTAGTATATTTAAACCATTGTTATTAAAATCCATCAATCAAGAAAGTTTGTTTTTGTTATTATCAGATGCATGTCAATAGATTTGAAAAGTGATATTTGCAAGTAACAGAGAAGATATTTTGTGGTGTCTAAATTCTTAACCATAAGGTAAGATATTTAATGGAATAAAATGGATTTACTATTATATACGTACTCTGGGTATTTTGTAGCTCTACATTCAGACTCGACTAACAAACAACTATTTAATTATATGTTCACACTTTCGCTAACATATCTTTTTTTTTAATTATATAATTGGAAAAAATTAAAACTTAACGGTTTCTCTCTTACAGGGCGACTTTTTAAGATGTGGGGATATGCACATTTTTCACAAAAATTGTCAAGTAAAGTTTGGAAATGAGTCTTGTTGTCCTCATTGCGGAAAGGCAATAACAAAAGTAAATGTTCGCATTAAAGTATGCTCAGCAGCTACACTTAAAATAACACAATCTCAAAGTAAAAATAACTAATTTAAAATTTATGGAATATACATCAGAAATTATTACGTGTGACTGAAAAGCAATTTCAAACAGCATTGCGACAATCTATTAATGTAAGTATTTTTCAAAATGTTATTTTTAACACTTCTTGATAAAGATTTTATTAACCGGTTCCCTTGCCTTGTTTTAGGTTGAAGATGACAAAAATAAGACGACATATCAAGCTTGTTTGTACAGTATACTAGTTATTAGAATGTACAGTATTTTATACTTTAGCCTGCATAGTTCAAAAATAAATATTTATTCTAGTCGTAATTATTTAAAATTTTTCTGTTATTAATTCTAAGAGGAAAATAAAAAATATACATTAAAAAATTATAAATATTTATTAAATTACATTAACTAAATTAGAGTACGTGCTCTTTTTACAATATTAAATACAGGTTTAAATAACGTCCACAATGTTATTATAACTAAAGCAATAAAACATAAAACTTGTTCTGTGCCGTTGGTTTTCCTTACAAACCAACCAGAGTACAAACTTAGTATTAAAGTAACAGATCCAAAAATATAAGTTAAGCTACCAAATAAAATATGAGCAAACTTATTTATTCGAGGAGGTATATATTTCCGAAGTTCCACGTTAAACAATGCAGGAAGACCTATTACGAATGAGATGCACATCAAAATGAAACACACCAAACCGAATATTGCGTGCCAAGTTTGAAAGTGGAGTTTGTTTGCATTATTTTTATTGACCACCACTATTATAAATCCAGCCAAACTAAAGCTGACTGCCACTACTTGTATCATCCAATGTAGGAGGATTGATGTTTTGTGAGAGATAAACCTTGAGAATATATTTTCTCCGTTCATCATTAATATTCCTTGCGTCATGAGTAGCGCCCACTGAAACAAATTAAAAAAGGCATTACATATTGATTAGTTGAGAATTAATATACTGTCGCTTATGTATATGTTATGCAATTGTGTATATTATGTTGCCTATGCTGTATTAATAATGCAGACGAAACGACTTACTGCTGTTGATAAAGTAATAGGATGCCACGTGAAAAATTCTATATCACCAGAAAGTCCTAAATACACAACGAATGTAACAAAACTAATACTTAGGATAGGCAACAATTTATAAATATTTCGTTTAAATCGTTGAATAGTGTGAATGTTCATTTTAACAGCAAAATTTTCTAAATAAATTATTAAAGACGTATGCTAAGTTAAACCTAAAGACAAACTGGCTTGTTACGTTATAAAGTTAAATTCCACCAACAATTGTTTTGAGCGTTATCATAATTCTGTTTAGTAAATTAGAATAAGCATACTGGAAAATGCATTTGTCTTGTTGTTAAAGAGAAACTATGGCAATAACTTCATTAAAAAGTTGAACATTCGGGTAATGGAGGGAGTGCTGCATTTTTTTCTTTGAAGATTATTTACAGATTGTTTTTTTTTCTGACGCAAGAAATGTAAAAATAGTAGAGTAACTCTAAACAAATATTTCTTTAATTTTCATAAATTTAAAATTATTAATTGATTAAATGACTAAGAAAAAACGAATAAATACTTACCCCAAATGCAAACAATATAGGGTGCCATGAGAAAAGAACAACTTCTTCCAATAGAGCCAAATACAAAATAAAAAGCGCGAATAGCACAGTTAACACATGAACAACAGTGGTTATATTTTCCATCACATGACTGGTGACTTTGTCTTTAGTAAGGCTCTTTGCGGTTTGACTTTCTTCCATATTTAAATTATCACCAGATGCCATGCTATAAATTATTTTTGTTTAGAGGTATTTTTAAATCGAGTGAAGGATTTATATACCTATAATCAAAGGAATCTTATCTTAATTTATAGATACACTTAAAGTAATCTATCTTATTCTTTTGTTAGAATAATTAATTATTGACGATTACTTAATTGATAGTTATTGAAGTTCAACGATCACCAATTATACCGAAATGCTCAATAAATAAATGCTGTGATTTCCACAAACTTTGATAAAATCTACGAATGTTTGTACTCATAACCGGAACATGCAATAAAATACAATACAAAAATATATTTGTTTTAACTCACCTAATCAATCTTACTAACATTTTTATATTTTAAAGAGTATTTATTTATTAAAACATATTATTTTTGTGGTAATTCTTGACCTTCAATTTATTCTTAATTGTTTTTTTTTACAGTGGGAATTTGTTTCATAACTCCCTAGCAATTATGTGTATTGTCCCAGAAAAATCGTTAGATGTATACAAACTTATTCGCAATGTAACTAAGATTATCTATATTTTTTTCAAATTTGTTTAAATATGCTCTGGGGAATTTATTTATTTTTCAGTTGGGAAATTCTATTATTAATAACAAAAAAATAAAATAATTACAGTACATATTTCTTATCTTCAATCGGAATAATTAATAGATTTCAACAAATTCAAATACCAGTAGATATTCACGTATTCCTTATCTGTCTAGAGACATGCAACGTGATTGTAATTGTAGCAAATTTTGAAACCTTACCAATAACACGTTGTAATTTTTTACAACTTTGCATTTATTTATGATGAAACTTTTATTGAACTTTAATCTAAATTTCCTACTATTTTATCTATTTATTGTTGAGACTGTGTATTTCCTTTTATGCATGTTTTTGAAGAAAGCGCCAAATATTACATCATTTATATATTTGCTATCATTTTAAAAATACGCACTTAAAATTATTGTTATCAACTAAATCTTGGAATCTTTATAAATGTTAATTATGTTTTGTCCTGATCTTAATTTTCAAGTTATTTCTAGATTTATTAGAACTTATCATGATTTGCAAAACACTATGTACTGCTCCGCTTTGGTTAATTGTGGTAATTACATTTTGAATCTATTGTTAACATAAATAAAGATTATTTATTTACACGAATCTTAGTCATTTCTTCCCATAAAAGGCTATAATTTATACGTACACGTTTACAATGGGTTAAGTGTATAATTATACAAGGAGCTACTTCATTGGGCTTTTATTTTATTCTAAATATTTCGCCAATTTTTTTGGATTATAAGCTACAATAAAAAAACAATCTTCTTTCGATGTAAAATGACCTTAAAAGTATAGTATCTCTATGCTAAGCATATAATTTGGGAGCCACCCCTCTGTAACATCGTAGATATTTAGCGGTAGTAGAGTAAATATACTGTTGTGACTCCAATTTACTGATTTTTTTTATAAAAGAAAAAAAATCTTCAAAGTCAAATCATGAACCAAATTGCCACTTTTCGTTTTATACTTTTTTGCTTGTTTTTTGTTGACGAAATATATAGAATAAAATAAAGTAGCTCCCTGTAAAATTATAGGCATAACCAATTAAAAATTTATTTTTCCTATCTTTACCAAACGTTAAAATTTCAGTTGTAGAAGTTTGTACCCGGCTCGCTGAGAGCAAAGCTGCGATATAGGAAACTTTTTTTACAAGAGAGAAGAACTTTTCGTTCGGTTTGTCACGTCTGGCTCTCTTGTGTGTGGTGTGCGTGTTTACTTATTCCCTTATTTTATTATCCTGTGATGGGTATTCGGAAGAGACAAGGACATAACCCCTATGCTGGAATTGCTGCTCCAAGTACCGATAAAATCGAAAATGAACCGAAATTTGTTTTGATAGTAATCTTATAGTAAGGAGATTATGTTCGAATTGTAAGCACTGCTCAAGATTAAGTTTATAAATTATAGAAATCTTTCAACATCCATCAAATTTTCCCATGTAAGTATTATCTTCTCCGTAAGTTACAAGCATTTTAGTGTTTCTCGTATAAATATTGCAAAAATAATACTAAAAAATCCTCAGTTGAATTTCGCGAAATTGACATAAACATGAACAAAAATAAAAAATCTTACCGAGAAATTGTTAAATAAATAAAATTACCGGAAAATTTGTGAATAATCGTAGAAAAGGACATCCTAAAGTGTTAAGTCAAAAGTACAAAAGATTAATTTCGCAAAATTCCTTAAAAACCGTGAAACAAGTGCTCCTAAAATAACATCAATGTTATCAGAAAAATTAGAAAAGGTCATAAATCCCGAAACCGTAATGTAATTCTACATTCCTTACTTGAATATCATTTAAAAATCAAAGAAGTATACATATTTTAACCGAAACAACATAATCCACGTATTTGGAACTGATCGCGGCTCAAAATTTTTTTTATAATTATAATTTTTTTTTAGGTGTATACTAACATCTAAAGCTACCTCTTTAAACAGCCAAGAAGTCGAGTTACAGCTTACTTTCAATGCCTAATTTTACATATTTATTTTAGATTATTATTGAAATATTCAAATTTTTTTTGTATAAAAAATAAAATATTTTATTCAAACTTATTACTGCCTTAAAGATTTACATTAGACAAAAAAAAAATCTGGAATTTTCTAAGGAAAATATTTAAAACTCCGCCATTGTGACGTTGGCCGTAGAACTACTGACGGGATCATCTAAAGTGAACAAAAATACGTATTTTAGTTAAGACCATAAACTAGAATTTGGACGAAGGAAAAAAGTGAAAATTAGATTTTTGGCAAACCCCCCAAAAATTGCAAATTTCGGTTAAATTTGCTCAACATTTTTTTTTTTGTTGAAAAAAATCCTTCGTCCAAAATTTCATCAAGATCGGTTGAGTAGTTCACACGTTCAAAGTTTTGAGTAACACATTCAATCGCCGATTCGGGCAATAAAGTAAAGAACCTGCAACAGTTGTAATGTCAAGGACATATAGCGTCTTTCATTTTTTCCACTGACTCACAGTTTCTTCTTATTGCCAACCATAATAAAATTTACCAGTCAGTTTACATTTACCAGAAAGATTTTTTTGTTGTTAACAACAAAATCTTCACCAAAAGGTTGGGTTTGAGAATACCAGAGAATGTTTTTGAATCCTCATCTTCTATAGAGTTTACGTACTTTGAGCGCGCACCTTTCCAAGGCTGTATCTTCGAAGCTTTTATTCGGATCGATTTGAAAATTTAGGATAATAATAATAAAAATTGATTTCTGAAACCGGGAAACTCATTAACCCCTTAAATTTTGGTGAAACTTACCAAAAGTTTTTGCAAAAAGGTTTGTTAAAACATTATTTGTACATTTTTGTTTTTTTCCTTTCAACGAATTTTTAATGATTTTTTAATCAAAAAAGTAAAAGAGAGTATTATCAGTCAGTGGGTTTATGGAAAAAGTTTAAAAGTATAAATCAATCTTTAAATAAATAAAATTTATGTCTACATTTTTTTTAAAGATTATCTAAAATTGTCTCATAATGTTTCATTTAATCAATATTTGAATGATTCTTAAATCTAATAGTTTTTTAATTATATTTAAATTAATTGCAATGAAATTAAATGACATCATCAAGTGAGTATTTAACGCAATGAGTATACAGTTTTTGATCTTTAGTTTTTTTCTTCAAATGAATTTAGCCCTAAAAATATTAAGTGAGTAATTTACACTTTTTTTATTAGAATTTTCACCTTATTTCACCATACTTGAAAGACAATTATTGTGCTTATTATATTAACATTATGTCTTGATCAACACCAATGAACAAAACTTCTAAAATTTATTAATTTACATCAAATCATTGCTTTATTTTAGCTGTGTCTATGTCTAAATAGATAAAATGTACCACCCATCATTAAAAACTTTAAATTAACAAAAGGAAGCCATATCCATATTGAAAGAGATAAAAAATATGATTGAATGATATTTAAAATTATTAAGAAAACTTTTGTACTCATATTAAAAAGTTTAGTTATTTATAAAAGTAATAAATTTTAAAATTTATGATTTAACTTGCTGAACAAATAATAACCAATTATTCCAATGATTTTCAGGGAAAGGTACCAATGTTGCATTCTCAAGATAATATTATTAGACTTACAAGTCGATAATTCATCAAAAACTTCCTCTAACTGGCCACAAAAATAAGCTACAAAGGAGGGATACAATTTATTGGTGTCCCAACTGTAAAGTAGGTTGTTTAAAGTCATGCATTAAAAAAATATAATATAAAAGAATATTATTAAACAAATAATTTAGAATAACAGGTGCTTTCCTTTTAACTGCTTTTGATTCTTATGTAGCCTCTAAAATAATACTCCTCGCATTTCACAGTTAGTAAATTAATTCCCTCAATATTAAAGAAGAGTGCTAGGGATTAGTAATAAAACCCAACATTTTTATGCTTTATTTAATTTGAAAAAAAAATAATGACAATGTATTTGTTTTTTAAATAAGCTAACAAAACTGGTTACGAATTATAAAAAAATAAAAACAAGAGTCACATATCACATGCAGATAACTAAAATTTACAAAAAAAATTATTCTATAATTTAAAAAAGTCTTAAAACTATATAAAAATCAGACATATAAAATATAAGAATACCTTCGCTACTAAATTTTAACATTTTTCGGTTTATATTAATTTCAAAGTAACTCCAGTGGTATTGGTAACGGAATGTAAACAATCAAAAGAAAAAAATAAGAGTAAATACCAATTTTTACAAAAATTGTTTTTTTTTATTTATTTCTGTATAAAATAAAATAGAACGATAAATTCTATTTTGAGCAGCTGCCACTGGATAGATCACAAATTGATTTGTAAGGAACTGAATAAAAACAATAATTGCAAAATAGGATTACCTAGTATAATTTTTTTTAAATGTTTAAAAAAGTGAAGAGATTGCAAGGGTTTTAAAAACATATTTAACAAAGAAGACTTCACAAAGGTATCTCAAAAACTAACTTCACTGGTAAAAGAAATTAACCATCTTACTAAGTAGCTGCTCAGAGTTAATAGGCACATTCGATTTTTTATAAATTACATAATTTATATTTTATATGTATAGGTATGTATAAAAAAAATCATACATTCAACATCAATCAAATCTACAAGTACATTTAAAATTTAACAGAGACAATTGAATCGTTACTCCTAGTATTCAGTATCATATTCACAAAATTAAAAAGAAAATAATTAATATTAACAACTTTATATAAAAAATACATATTCAATATATTTACAGTTTTCTACATTAGAAATGTCATTACTTATACCATATCATACATGATATGCAAATTCAATGATAAATATTACCTTATGTAGAATTCTAGTAAAGGTAGATAGAACAGAGTCTCTTTTTAAACTAGTTGACAACGAATCAATTTGTAATTTAAAAAAAAAAACTGGTCACAATTTTGTTATTGAATTTAAAAAGCCTTTTTTGATCATGCACTTTATTAGTTGTTCTTGAGATATGAATTGTTTTTAATATCAGACATATCTAAGGCACGATGTTGAATGACCAATATTAATTACTTGTCTCATTTTGATTTTAATTAAAATTAAGTTTATGTACTATTTATATCACAATTTTTGTTACATATATATACAATTAATAAATACTTCATTTAACCGATTGTAATATACATAGTTTAATATTACCTTCACAAGAATTCTGAAATTTACATCATTCAATTCCTAAAGTCGAGAGAGAATGAACAAAATAAAAGTAAGATAGGATTCAGGTTGAATGGTTTTTTTTTAGTAATGTACGCCATGATAAACAATGTATTTAAACGATTAAAGATTCCTCAGTGTCTGTGGTAATATTATGCTAACCTGCGCAGCGAGTCTTTAAAATAAGACTCATGTTCGTTGTGTGTCAGACAGATGTCTGTTGCACGCCTCCTATATAGTTTAATGGTTTATGCTCAGTCTCACATTCTGAATCTTCTATTTCGCAGATATTTGTAGATAAATCACTATTACTAGCGTATTCCCCTAATAGGGAATGGCGCTCATCTAAAAAAAATAAAGAAATTAGAAAATTTTAATATGAAATAGTGTGAAATATTTTTTTAAAATAAAGTTTAGGTAGCAATTTTGTTAAAATTAATTACCTAATGTAGTAATAACAGATCCTATATCTTCATCACATTGTTTTCTTCTATTACGATTACTTGGAAAACCATAGGGTTCAACATCATCGGAGTCTGCTCCTGGGCTATGTAGGCAATCTCCTTCATGTTCACTAGGGATATTATAGCGATGCGATGGCAAGTATGAGTTGGGATGACGTACATAACTATCAGCTAGAGGTGAAAAAAGATAATTAGTTTGATAGTTACAAGTTTTTTTGTTTTTAATTTAAACAACTTTATTTTTTATTTATTCACGTTACCAATCAAATTTGTTAACTGCTATAAAAACACAATAACATTATTCCCAGTGTACCCATATGTGATGTCAGGGGCACATTGGGAATAAAGCTGGTAAGCTGCCAGATAAGTGAAGCAGTCTGTCTCAAAATGTTACTTACTCAGTTCTTATGGACAGACTGCTAAACTGATTAAGTTCACAATATTTTTATGCATTGTGTGAAGCCATGCATGAAAAAATATCAAGTTTATTTTAGAAAAACAGAAAAACAATCTCTAGATTCGTTTTATATAGTTTTATTTAATAAAATCACAAAAAGTGTTTGTTAAGAGTTTCTAAACATTTTGCAGTCAAGTAATATTGTTCATTTAAAATACTCTCGATTTAACAGACTATGACATTCCTATTGATTATACATTGATATATAATTATAATATACACTAAAACCTTAATTTATACAAAAGTTAGGTTCCAGAAAAAATGTCTGGAGGACATTGAATATCAGATACTCTGTAATCTGTGTTCTTATTTGATGGATTAAATTGAGTATTAACATAATTTAATAAGAAGAAGTGGGGTATCTGGTACTTGAGGTATCAGACTCCTCAATAATCCCACAAAGATAACAAAACTACAAAGAGTTTGGGATAGGTATCTGCCAATTCTTTACGAAGCTCCTTTCTTCCTTCATAAATAGAACACATGATAACACTCAGGCCTCACCTTGGTGCCAGACTACAGGCCATAAATTAAAATCTCATAAAATAAGGTTTCAGTGTACCGGAATTACTCAAAAGTAATCTTTTAAATCGAGGCTATATGATTTTAAAAAAATTATAAGAACGAGTATGTATGCTGTTAAATGTTAATGATATAAATGCTTCATAGATGCTAATACTTACTTGATTTAACAATTATTAAAGGCACTGCAGTAAAATAAATATTGATATTAGATCAACTACACACAAAAAAACGAGCATTCGTACATGTTATTAGTGTAAATGTGTTAAAAAATAGACAACCATTCAAAATACATTTTTAACTTACTAAGAATAAGAATTTATTTGTCTCATATTCGAGTTTCTTTCCATCCTAAAAGTCATTTTAATGTTAGACGAACATCTTTATAGTTATAGCATTTTTTTTTGGTTATAAATTTTGATATAATTTTAACTATTATGACAATAAATATGAGGAATTATGTAGAAAGTTGATCTAAACTGTGTTTAACAAATATAAATAACAAAAAATTACCTGTGGCAAAACGGAACTCTTCATTACCGCTATCTAAAGCGTTTAAATTAGGACTAACAGTATGAGTATCACACTCACTGTCAGCATTGAATTCGGATTCTAAATCTTCATTCAACACATCTATGTCACGATGTGTATCCAGAGGGCCCAATGAAGGTGGCGCATGGTGGCATCGTGATTCGTTACTTTCATTGCTATGGAAACTCGAGGAATCTGGAATTTCTCCACCAGGTACCTCAGTAATATTTGGCAGTGTTTGGCTATGTCGAGCCCAATCTGAGCAATCCCAATGGTAACCTAAAAAATCAATTAATTAAATTAAGTCTTGAAAGTAATTCTTAAGTAAACTTACTTCCAACTGTTCTTTGATCATCTTCATTCACATGTGGGGGGCCATACATTTTATGATTTCCTACAGTATTACTTCTACCTCCATACAACCGATTTGGAGGATCACAACTAACAGGACTTAATTTATAATCTAAAAAACCAAAAGTATAATCAATCAAATATAAAATATACAAAACAAAAACGTACCATTTTTGATTTTTGGTTTTTCATTAAATGTAGATGTAAGATGCATTTGTTCGGCCCACTTTGTTTTATCGTTATCAATATGATTACCTATAGCACCTGAGGGATTTAAATTTCTTACATAATCATTCGCTTTTGATCTTGAAACGTAGTCTGGAGGAAAATTTTCTAGTTCATCCCCTTAAACAAACAAAAAAATATATACTGACTCGGCTAAACCATGTAATAAATACCTACCTGCAGAACCATAACTTCTTAAAGTATCTAAATTATTCAGTACTATTGCATTGTTGCAATTATAAACTGGTTCATTCTGTGAACTAGGAGTATATGATAAAGGTCTCGGAGGACAAATAGGAACTTCAGCTCTTTGATTTACTTCTAAATTACTAAGTTTCGAACCTCGTTTAAATTCAGACATCTCATGAGGCCTTGTGGAATTTAATACTATTTGATCTTTACGCATATCATTATTTATATTGTTTTCTCTTCTCTGGTTTCGCTTCTCTCTACATCTTCTCCATACTATGAACAATATGACTAAGACTATAATTACGATAATGGCAATGCCAATTCCGATCAGTTCTTCCGATGTAATGTTATAAATACTTGAAGAAATAGGCGTTGAGTGAAGAGAATTGCCGCAGAATGTCCCTGTGGTATTCGGAGGGCATAGACACCTGAACGAGCCAATTTCGTTGATACAAGTACCTCCATTTTGACATGGAGCAGATTCACATTCATTTAGGTCTAACTCACAATGTTCACCAGTGAAATGGCGACACTTACAAAGTGGACCATCATCTCCTTCCTCGCATACACCTCCATGCTTACAAGGATTTGGATAGCAATAACGCCCATAATCACATCTCTTACCAGTATATTTGAAGGGGCAGTCACAACTAAAATCTCCTCCCAATTTTGCATTACATTTTCCTCCATACAAGCATGGAGAAGATGCACATGGATTTGTGTCCAGTTCACAAAGCGATCCTGGAAAAAAATTTGTTTTTTAAAATATATTAAAAAATATTTAAATAAAATAAAATAATACCTCTAAAACGAGAATGGCACTGGCATTCGAAGCCCTTGTTGGTTTCTTTGCATGTACCACCATTCATGCAAGGTTGAGATCCGCATGCCCCAGGAGGTATTAAGACACTCGATGCATCACATCCAAATTCAACATTATTTAAACGCAATGTGGCAAGAGAATTATCACCGGATATGTAAAGAGGTAAGGGCATCCTTGCTATTTTAACATCATCCATGCATCCCAAAAAACCTCTTTGGATGTCTTCAAATCCTAGGATAGACGGATGTTGGTGGACTTCGGCTCCTAAATACATTATACCAGTTTGGAGGTTCAATATGTCGCTAGGGCCAGGAGCAGAACCAGTTGCAACTTGTGTACCATCAACAGTGATTCTTGCACTATTATGATCTCTTTCCAGTCTAATTTCATGCCATCTCCCATCAGATACATACATTGAATTGACTCGAACAACACCTTCTCCACTTCCTAAGTCAAATCTATATTGGACCGCTCCATTCACAATCTAAAAAATTTTTTTTATTGCATATTAGTATAATAAATAAATTTGTTAAAATTAAAATCACTTACTTCCAAAATGTTATAATCAATCTTTCCAACAGCAAATAAAATATTCCCAGTAGGTTGCATAGTCCTAACCCTTAAACTAAAACTCAGCTGGTTTTCAATCAATTTTTTATTTATAATCCTGTATTGGCAGTAACTGTTACCAGTAAACGAAACTGGATGTCTGGCTATGTAACACGTTTCATCATGACACTTGGAAATATCAACATCACACTTAGGTCCTGCATACCCTTCTGGACATTGACAGGAAAACCCTTGTTGGGAAGCGTCTGGTACACAGATTTTATACGAAGGGCATGGTTCTCTAGCACATTCATTAACTATGGTGTCACATCGATCACCTCCGTACCCTTCCTTACAGATGCATTCCATTTTCTGGCTATGTTGAGGTGACACATAACTTGTGACATCTGTGGCAATAGTCGAAATTCTCATTTTTTCTAATACGTAATGGTCTTGACACACACCATACATACAGTAGGAATTTGTGCATTTCATCCTGACTATTTCTTCAACCACTAATTTAGTACTTTCTTCTAATTCCTCCAAATTATCATTCATTGCCTTCCTAATCACGTCAGAAGTGTAAAAACTTTCATCAGGTTTTCTAACAGTAAAAAGAACATCAAGATCTCTACTTATAATTTGGCGTTTTGCTCTCAAACTCATATCATCTGAAGATGGTTGAACACTTATTATAATGACATCTTTTAATCGAGAATTCATAGCATTTCGAACAGCCCTAACAAATCCTAAAAAAGAAGTAAGTTAATGTACAGAAATAAAATCTAAGGAAAATTACCTTTCCGATGACTTAATATGAAAGCCTCCGGGCTGACTTCTCGGAATCTTATAACAACAGCATTTTCTACCATGTCTTCAGACAGAATATCTACGTATACTTTTACTATTGTATGTGTGAAAAATTTTCCGTCGGTAACGGTAACATTTAATCTATAATCTCCAACATCTAAACGTAAGGCTGTCAAAGTTCCTTCTACACGATCTATATTAAAAAGTTCATTGACTGGATATGTTACTCCAACAGTAGGTGCTAATGAAAAAGTTAAAGTATCGTACTGATCCTGATCATAGGCATGAATTTTACCAATTATTCCTCCAGGATATTCATCTAAGTATGAGTTAATGTTTATTTCTAAAGGTGTAATAATAGGGGGGTATTGAGATTCTTCTATCACTTTAACAGTTACCCAGGTGTCCGAATAAAGAACAGGTGTTCCGTTATCAAAAACTCTTATTTGTAAAAGATATGTATCTTTGATTCTATGATTGAATTTAGTTGCAGTTTTGAGTACGCCATCTTGCTCGATGATAAAGTTGTTTCCTTCATTTCCTGATTGAATGTCAAATGTGTAAGGGAGAGTATTTGGAGGAGCATCCTCATCAGTTATTGTGAATTTTAAGATTTTGTGACCAGTAGGTTTGTCCTCCTAAAAATTGATCCACAAAATTATAACAGAAAAATTATAAGATAAAAAATATCTACCTGAATAATTGCAGTGTAATTAGTTTGTGAAAATAGGGGTGGATTGTCATTGGCATCAGATATTTCTATATTGACGTTTATTTGTCTTGAAAGCACAGGAACTCCGTTGTCTTTGGCGAGCACTTCTAATACGTAGTTTGAAATGGATTCTCGATCCAGGGTGTCAGCTACGGAAATATATCCTGTTACATTGTCAATCGCAAATTGACCAAGACTATCCCCTTTTATAATGGAGTAATTTATTCTACCATTGTCTCCACTGTCTAAATCGGTTGCTGTAACTTGCAATATTTTATGACCAATGTCGGAATTTTCTATAATTCGGGCATTATAGGAAATTTGGGAAAATATTGGTGCATTATCATTACAGTCTGTTACTGTAATGTTTACAGTTGCGATGTTGCTAAGAGGGGGGACTCCTCCATCTGTAGCTTGAATAGTCAAAAAATAGTCTTTGGCACGTTCGAAATCTAACATTTCAGCGATGGTTATAACACCGGTTTTGTTGTGAATTGTAAATTTTTTGTGCTCATTACCACCAATAATGGAATAAAATATATCAGCATTTACACCAGTATCTTTGGAAGTAGCCAGCACTCTTACAATCTCAGTTCCAACAACATCAATTTCGGGAACTATGGCAAAGTAATATTTGGAGGCAAATTCAGGAGGATTGTCATTAATATCTTGCACATTAACAATTACTGATACGACAGAAGACATTATGGGAGTTCCTTGGTCTACTGCTTGAACTGTAAGATTGTACATAGCTCTTATTTCTCTGTCTAATGGTTTTGCTAACGTGATGATTCCGCTGTCAGAGGCCATTTTAAAATGGCTGTTGAAAGAATCAATGAAGGCATACTTTATTTTCTTGTTTATACCTATAAAAAACGTATTAAAACTTTGATGTTATTCAGCAAAAGAGGAACTTACCAATATCGGAGTCAGTAGCATGTATCTTAGTAACAAGGGTTCCAACTTCAACGTCTTCTGGTAATGAAACTGAGTAATATGGTAATGTAAACACAGGTGCATTATCGTTCAAATCAGATACAATTAGTTCTATTTGGGAGGAACATTCCCATGAGGCATGCTCCTTATCTTGAACATGAGCAGTAAGTATGTATTTCGATTGTTTTTCTCTGTCTAGTTGTGTAATAGTTTTCAAGTGTCCTGTATCTCGATCCAAGTTGAAATTTTCTGATCCATCGCCAGTCAATATGTATCTTAATTTTGAGTTTTCTTGGTCGTCAATATCGGAAGCCAATACACTTAAGACAAAAGAGCCTGGTAAGATACCTTCAGACAACACTTGTTTGTATCTGTACTTCAAACAATATGGTGGGTTATCATTAGCATCTAATATAATGATGTTGACACTAGTTGTATCGGTGTACATGCCATCTGTTACAATGATGTTTAAGTGATAGTTAGCTATTGTCTCACGATCTAAAGGCTTGACAACATATACTTCTCCTGTCTGTCGTATTTGGAACTGAGAGCTTGGATCTCCAGATATTATATAGAACTCAACTGGTGTGTTGAGATCAGCATCGGCATCAGTCGTTTCAAGTGTACAAATAACAGTTCCTGGAAGAGCATCTTCATTAACAGCAGTCTGGTAAAAATCTTTTTTGAATACTGTGGGACTGTCATTGTAATCCTTTAATCTTATGATTACTGTAGTGTGTGCTGTATGTTTTGGTACCCCGTTATCTGATGCTATGATATGAAACTTATATTCTGATTTAACTTCTTTATCTAACATCACAAGAGATGTAATCCAACCCGTAAAGGAGTCTACTGCAAATACATTAATAGCTTCTCCCGAATCAGTTCCAAAACTATATCTAACTTCTCCATTGCTGCCTGTGTCTTTATCATAAGCCGTTACTTAAAATAAAAGATTATATTACAAAAAAGAAATTGTGTGATCAAATAAAAGAAATATGCAAAAATCGATAAAAACTAATCTGCTTACCTTTTAAAATAGATGTACCTTCCGGAATATTTTCAGCCAAATACAAAATATAGGGGTTGCTTTCAAACTGAGGGGAATGATCGTTTTCGTCGAGAACTTGCAAAGTCACTTCAGCCAAGGCAGTTAATGGAGGGCTGGAGTCAGTCTCCGCTAAAATCCCAACATAATGCGATACTTGACTCTCAAAGTCCAATGGTTTGGCCAAAGACAACTGCCCGCGACCATCAATATAAAATTGCGGGTTAGTTTCCGAATCAGATATTATTTTATAAGTGACCGTTACATTGGATACCATTTTAAGACGTGCTAGCACTGTTCCAGTTGGAGAATTTTCAGAAAAGAAGAACTTATCGTCTTTTCTTTCGAAAATTGGGGGCGAATCTTTTGGTCCCATTATTAAAACATTAACTGGCACATCAGAATGTCTTGACGGTTCACCTCTATCTTTGGCTCTAATAAAGAATTGGAAAACTTGACCTTCTGCAAACAATGAATAACATTAAAATTAGTTAACCTTGCACAAAGATATTACCTACCAAATTTCCCTGCATTTCTGACTAAAAAGAGGCCCCCTGTTTTTGGATCTATAGAAAATAAATTTGCTACACCGGAGGATTTCTTTTCGTATATAGAGTAATCTATTGAAGCAGCTTCTCCTTCATCAAGATCATATGCATGGATCTGGAATTTTTAAATTTATATAAAAATCACTTTTTTAACGATAAATTAGGGCTGGTTTTGACAAAACAATGAAATAAATATGGGTTAACTTAATCAACATTTAAAGAAAGTTGAAAAAACGTGGTTAAGACATACCTTCAAAAAAGGCGTTGCAATATTTTGATTTGAATGTATGCTGGCTTTGTATTCTCTAAGATAAAATTTAGGGGAATTATCATTTTCGTCAAGGATTTTCACTCGTACAATCAAAAAACTTGATCGGCCTCCTCCATCCGTAGCCATCACTGGGATTTCGTACATTTTTTGTGACTCACGATCCAATATTTTCTTTGTGATGATTTTTCCCGATGATTTATCTATGTGGAAATTTTCGCTAAGCAAATCGGAATGTATCGAGTACGTAATTGTTCCAAATTCAGCGAAATCTTTATCTTTCGCTTTTACTGTAGCTACTAATGTGCCCGCAGGCTGATTCTCTAGAATGTGGACATTCATTACAAAATCGGGAAATTCTGGTGAGTGTAAATTCGCAGGCAAGAGTTCTACTTTCAGCCTTGCAAAATTGGTGTAGACACCATCTGATACAGATACATTTAAAATTAGGCTTCTTTGGTCCCCAAAATTAGCTAAATTCGTGAGAGATACTATCCCTGTATCTGGATCCATAGAAAAAGTTTGTTGTTCGTTGCCGTAAACAATTGTATATCGTAGATGAGTCTGGTCGATTACGTCAGGATCGCTTGCTGTCACTATAGTTACAAATTGATCTCTTTTTGCATGTACTGAAAGGCCGCAGTAGTAGGAGGTTTGCTCAAATTTTGGTGGATTATCGTTCATATCAAGAACTGAAAAAAAGGATATTATAGAGTGGTCATTAAATTAGGTTTGTATATGTACCTTGAAGCCAGACGTGGGCAGTACTTGATAAACTAGGAACACCTTGATCTGTAGCAACAACGATGAAGTGATGTGATGAGGCCATTTCATGGTCGAGCGATTGTTTCAAATAAATAATTCCTTCGTTTTCATCAATATGAAAGTATTCTGTGGAATTACTGCTGTCCTTTTTGATGGAGTATTTAATTTTTTTATTTAAGCCGGTGTCGTTATCTTTCGCTAAGACTGTTATAACAGGTGTTCCAAATTGGGCAGCTTCTGATATTGAAACGTTGTAACTTTCTTGAGTAAATTCGGGCGGGCAATCGTTTACATCTTGTAGAACTATTGAGACAGGAACTTCTGCATAGACCCCCGAAACGGAATCAGTAGCTCGAATTAATAGCTCGTATTGTTGTTGCTGTTCATAATCCAATTCGTCGACTACTGATATAACACCTGTTGATATAAAATGCTATTTAGGAGAAAATTTGTTGAATATTTTTTAAAATAACGTTTACGTATATACAAAATAAAATTGAGCCTTAATTTTAATATTAACTTAACAGAAAATTTAAAAGGAGTGCATGAGAATGCAGGCAAACCCTCGTTTTCACAATACAGAAGCAATCCAATGCCAATGAAGCTAATTCCTTGTTGTTAATTTTCCAAAATTGTTTTTTATAGTTTCATTTATATTTACAACCAAATAATATAATCCAAAGAGTAAAAACATGAAGCCAAATTAAAAATGTATTTATTACGAAGCATAATATACAAGTTACCCAGTTTATTGACATGCACAAGTTCCTTAAACCTAAAAAGTGTGTTTTAGATTGACTTATTACAGTTTTAAATAGCGTTTTTAGTTAATAAGCGTGCATTATTGATAAAGCATGCTGCAAGCGACATACATAAATACTCACAGGGGCCATTATTACTGTTGGGGGCTGTGAAAAGGATAGAATATTATAAAATCTAATTTTATTAATTAACTCCTTAAGTGTTTGAAATTTAGCATTACACTTGAATTTAAAAGAAAGTTAACAGTTAAGGAGCTTATGTTAAAGGTTAATTTTATAGGAATAAACAGTACTAAATGGGTTTT
The DNA here is from genome assembly GCA_033557785.1 of Enochrus cinctus. Taxonomy (NCBI): domain Eukaryota; kingdom Metazoa; phylum Arthropoda; class Insecta; order Coleoptera; family Hydrophilidae; genus Enochrus; species Enochrus cinctus. The sequence goes on along the minus strand of JAUIMW010000083.1, from coordinate 1,364 downwards.
ATTGTAAAAGGTATTAGTTGAGATCACTATATTAATCATCATTAAAAAGTAACTATTCAAAAAACTTTAATAAAAAAAAACAAATAATTTTTATAAATCACATTTAATTTAATTAATAAATAATTAAAGTAATTGTTTCTTTTTGCTCATATGATGGTGACCTTTTAGCCATTAGCTTATCACTTATCATCTACAATGATTTTGGCTTAGTGCGCAATTTAAGGATGATATCCTTTAATAGTAGTTTTCAGACCCAATGCTTGGAAAGTTGCAACATGAGAAAGATGATAAGGGTTCATCAAGGTTCTAGCATATTTGATTCTAAATCGAGATGATCCTTCAGTGTCTCGATGTGTTTTATTCTTTTTCCGGTTATTGAAACTTGCAATTTTGAAACACTGTTTTTAGTATTGAACCCACATTACTCATAGTTTTGCGTTGTTTTATATGCAAAACAAAAAGATGCTTTAGATAATACAATATTAGTTTTAAAACAAAAGTTGTTCAAAATGAAAAAAACAAGAGTGAATTTTTTTAATGTTTATATATTTTGTGCAAAAATAAAAATTTGATTTCACAGAAAAATAAAAATTTCTGCTTCTTCCGAAACTAAACAAGAGTTAAAAACTGAACAATTATATATACTATTTGGATAATTTTTTTAAAGCTGAGATTTTTAAATTATTTTATTGTTGATGCTGAATATTTAGAATTAACTGTTTAAATTTGAGCTTGAAGTCGGCCAAAAATGTTATGTTTTCAATAATATCGTATATTTTGACAATATCAAAACATCCGAAATCCAGCCTCAACATATCCAATGGTATTATATACCAAATGCATAGTCCCATATAGAGAGATTTTGATGTTGTTTCCAAAGTATGCTGATAAAAAATTAACCATATGTTGCTGATTGCACAAAGACCATAATATTTGTTACTATCACTTGCATACATATAATGTTTTTACCATTAGACTTAATTAAGAGGTTGTCTCTGATTGCTTTTATTGTTTCATCTACAGCTCTAAAGAACTACGGTACGGGCTATAATATATAAGAATATAATTGAAGTCAATTATATGCTTTTGTTAAAAAAATTAAGTTTTTCTCCGAAATCAATAATTAAAAATTCTCCTATACCAGAAATAGCCTTTATATTATTTCATATGACTCCTAATAACTAAATGTTCAAACAAGATAACATTTTAAAAATTCGCTTTTTGACATAACTACACCTCAGTTGTGAGTTTTTAAGAAATCTCAAATCAAAAATTAAATAGAAAATTCAATAATAGAAATTGGTAAATAATTGTAAACATTTGCACTGGCTGAACATTTATTTATAAAGGCTTGTATTATTAAA
>JAUIMW010000082.1:0-27674 GCA_033557785.1 Enochrus cinctus | reverse complement strand
TATATATATATAAATTTGGTTTTGATTTTGATATTGTAGCAAAGTCATTAGATGTGACTCAATACTTGAATTATCACAAAACTGTGTCAGAACACAAAGAAATAGTGCGTATGTTTATGGGGCTTCAGGATTGTATATATTTCTTGAAACCAGATGTTATAAAACTATTAGAAGTATTTATTTTTAATTATGCGTTTCTACAATTAATGGTTATTAACTTACATGTTATAGAGTTACTTAGTGTGGTCATTTTTATGGGCAGAAGACAGGGAAGACCAAATTAAAGCCTTCTGTGCAACAAATCCACTTATTGTGGAAATTAAAGAAAAATTTATGGAATATGAAAATAGAGCTGAAAACATTCGAGATTTGCCAGTTGTGCATAAAATTGGTCCTGTGCAAATTGAAATGGAAAAATACAAATTAGCTCTATTAGTTGAATCAGAAGCTTGGAAGCATTTACTGGGCAAAAACTTGGGCTCTTTGTATAAAGATAAATTGACTGGCATGGTTGACTTTATTAAAAATCAAGAGAAGGTTTTGGCTAAACCAATTAAAGATTTAGATGATTGCAGGTAAATGTTGTTGTTGTAAAACACTTTAGATATAAATCAATATCAACTTTAGATTGGGAATGGCATGTCTGGAAAGAATCAGGGAAAACTTTATTGAAATGGATATGGATCTAGGTTTAATGGAAGAAGCATATGCTCTATTTACAAAATTCAAAATTGATGTTCCAAAAGAAGATATGGAAAGAGTTGACACTCTTAGATTTAATTTTACAAATATGGTAACCAACGCTAAAAAAGTACAAGAAGTTCTTTGCGATATACAAGGACCTCTTCAGGAAGAATTAATAGCTGGAGTAGCAACATTTGAACAAGACGTTTTAGATTTTGAAGCTGACTTTGAAGCGAATGGTCCCATGATCCCAGGGCTAACAGCTAGAGAAGCTAGTGACCGAGTACTTCTTTACCAAGCGAAATTTGATGAACTATGGAGGAGATATGAAATGTACAGTAGCGGTGAGAGGTTGTTTGGAATGGAGGTGCATGACTATCCAATTCTACATGAAAAGAAAAAGACATTCAATTTATTGAATAAGTTATACGGACTATACATTCAAGTTAATCATACTATTGATGGTTACTTTGACCTTCTTTGGACTGATGTTGATATTGAAGTTATAATGGCAGAACTTCAAGATTTCCAGAGTAGATGTAGAAAACTACCAAAGGGCATGAAGGATTGGCCTGCATATATAGAATTATCGAAGAAAATTGACGATTTTAATGAAACTTGTCCGTTATTAGAACTTATGGCTAATAAAGTGAGAATTAATGTTAATTGAAAGAAAATGTTATAGAGATTAGTTAATTTTTAGGCAATGAAAGAGAGGCATTGGAAAAGAATCACTAAAGTTACAAGTTACAACTTTGACATCGATTCTCCAACATTTACATTGAGAAACGTCATGGAAGCTCCACTACTTAAATATAAGGATGAAGTTGAAGTACTTACTTTTTGTTTATGTCTAATTACATAAATAGTTTTTTTTTATTTGTTTTAAGGAAAAAATAATATTTTCATGAATTTTTTTTTGTAATAAAGTCATAATCATTTTTGTAGGATATTTGTATAAGTGCCCAAAAGGAAAGAGATATTGAAGCGAAATTAAAGCAAGTTATTGCAGATTGGGCAATTGTAGATTTGTCATTCTCTACATTCAAAAACAGAGGGGAATTATTATTAAAAGGCACGGAAACAGGTGAAATTATAACTACTTTGGAAGACAGTTTAATGATAATGAATTCTCTATTAAGTAACAGGTATAGTAAATTTTAAGTAATATTTATATATAAATTCTAGCAAGAATTCTGTACCAAAATTTTGCAAATTTTTTTCTTAGATATAATGCATATTTCAAGAAGGACATTCAACTTTGGGTCCATAAATTAGTAAATACATCCGAAATATTGGAAAAATGGTTAATTGTTCAAAATTTGTGGATATATTTGGAAGCAGTATTTGTTGGAGGCGATATTGCAAAACAATTACCTGCTGAAGCTAAAAGGTTTGCGGTAAGTTGGTAAAAAAACAAATAATATTCTTTTAAACCAGATTTACCATCCCATCAAAAAGATTTAGCATGTCTTAGGAATGTCAAGGGCTTATCTAATAATTGAAATGATACATGTACAAAGGATAGTAATGAAGAGACTGAGAGCCTCATGAATGTGGAATGGAAATTTTTTACACACTATAATATGGAAGTATTATTAAATAGAACTTCAGGTTGTGGGGATGGTGTTAACTTTTTGGCTTTGGAGATATCAAATTTATGTACCCCCAAAATAAATACTATGCAGAAAGCTGATATTTCTATTTCCAAATTTTTATTTTAAACATAATGATATTACACTTATATTTCTTGTTCTGTACAATTATTTGATATTTGCTATTTTAATAAATTTCTCATGATTTTAGGGCATAGATAAATCATGGGTAAAAATAATGAGCAGAGCACATGAACTACCTAATGCTGTGGAGTGTTGTACTGGTGATGAAACAATGGGTCAGCTTTTACCGCACCTTTTGGAACAACTAGAAACATGCCAAAAAAGTTTAACAGGCTATTTAGGTAAAATATTTCTACGTTTTAGTGTAATATTGACATATTTATTTTTTTTTTTTAGAGTCAAAAAGGTTGTGCTTTCCTCGGTTTTTCTTTATATCAGATCCGGTGCTATTAGAAATTCTAGGGCAAAGTTCCGATCCTCAGTCTATCCAACCACATTTATTGAGCTTATTTGATGCAGTGGCTCATGTAAGTTTTCTAAAAATATTTTAGGAATAGAAATTAAGATTGTTTTTTAGGTTACTTTTGATGAAAAAAATACGGATCAAATTATAGCTATGAGCTCAGTTTTAGGAGAAACTATACCTTTTGAAAAGCCTGTAGTATGTTCTGGTGGTGTAGAAATTTGGTTGAATTCTTTACTTACAGCTGTTAAGGATAGTATTAAGGCTGTCATAGCTGCGCAGTGCCAAGCATTAGTAGACCCTGAATATGATTTTGTTAAAGGATTTGTTAATTTTCCTGGACAGGTAACTAATTATAAATTAAATATGCAAGTGACACACACATTTTTTTTAATAGGCTGGGTTGCTAGGTATGCAAGTTCTGTGGACAAGAGATTCTGAGATAGCAATTAAGAAAGCTAGAGTGGATCGAATGATAATGAAGATGACTAACCAGAAATTTTTAGATCTTCTTAATTCCCTAATTGATTTAACTGGCCTGGAATTATCGAAAATGCAAAGAACTCAGTTTGAAACTATGGTTACAATTCATGTACATCAACGAGATATTTTTGATGACATGGTGAGACTGAAGATTAAAATCTTAACTGATTTTGAATGGCAGAAACAGGCCAGGTTTTATTACCTTGAAGAAAATGATGATGTTTTAATGAAAATAACTGATGTTATATTTACGTATCAAAATGAATATTTAGGAATAACTGAACGACTGGCTATAACTCCATTAACCGATAGGTGCTATATTACATTAGCTCAAGCAATTTGTAAGTTTTTCTCATTTTATTGTATGTACCTAAAATTCTGAATAATTTATATTTTTTTATTGTAGGGATGAACATGGGAGGCTTACCAGCAGGTCCTGCGGGCACAGGAAAGACTGAAACCACTAAAGACATGGGAAGAAGTTTAGGAAAACTAGTAGTGGTATTTAATTGTTCAGACCAAATGGATTTTAGAGGACTGGGGAGGATTTACAAAGTTCAATTATAAATATATTATTAAAAAAAAAACTAATATAAAATATTTCTAGGGACTTGCACAATCTGGAACCTGGGGTTGTTTTGATGAGTTTAATCGTATTGAATTACCTGTGCTTTCTGTAGCTGCACAACAGATTTATATAGTGCTTCAAGCTCGAAAAGAACGAAAACCCTTTTTTATATTTACGTAAGTATAAGCACAAAAAGCGACAAAAGAAGTACTGAGGTAACATTTTTAGTGATGGTGATAACGTATCAATGAATATTGAGTTTGGAATATTTCTCACCATGAATCCTGGGTATGCTGGAAGGCAAGAACTGCCAGAAAACTTGAAAATTCAATTTAGATATGTGGCAATGATGGTTCCTGATCGCCAGATAATCATTAGAGTTAAAGCTGCTTCTTGTGGTTTCAGAGAAAATATAATTCTTGCAAGAAAATTCTACACTCTATATAAATTATGCGAAGAACAATTGTCAAAACAGGTATTGTATAGACATTGCCTTGAGTTAAGAAATATATTTAAATTCATTTCAGGTGCATTACGATTTCGGGTTGAGAAATATTTTGTCAGTATTGAGAACTTTAGGAGCTCAAAAGAGAAGCCATCCAACTGATACTGAAGAAACTATTGTAATGCGAGTGTTGAGGTATGTTAGAAAAATTGCGCTCACTTCTTAAATTAATGTGATGATTTCTAGAGACATGAACTTAAGCAAACTGGTAGATGAAGATGAACCCCTGTTTTTATCCCTAATTGAAGATATGTTTCCTGGAATTAAATTGTCCGTTCATGCTTGGAAAGATTTGCAAAAAGCCATAGCGAACCAATGTGAAGAAATGGGACTTGTGAATCATCCCTCCTGGAATTTAAAGGTCATACAACTCTATGAAACATCTTTGGTTCGTCATGGTTTAATGGTATTAGGTAACATATTCTAAGTTTTTAAAATGTCCTATTAAACTAAAATTATATTTTATTTCAGGGCCTACAGGTGCTGGGAAAACACAATGCATGCATTGCTTAATGCGTAGTATGACAGAATGTGGAAATCCTCATAAAGAATTGAGAATGAATCCAAAAGTATGGTTTAAATTAAATTTATGAAAATAACTTACTTGTTATCTAAACTTTTAGGCCATAACAGCTCCACAAATGTTTGGAAGACTTGATGTTGCAACCAACGATTGGACAGATGGAATATTTTCCACTCTTTGGAGGAGAACTCTTAAATTTAAAAAAAATGAAAACTGTTGGTATGTGTGAACCTAGACTATGAGTTTCAATATGTATTACTTTCAATATATTTTTATAGGTTGGTTTTGGATGGTCCTGTAGATGCTGTTTGGATAGAAAATCTTAACTCAGTATTAGATGATAATAAAACATTAACTTTAGCCAATGGTGACCGTATAGTAATGGCACAAAATTGTAAATTGGTATTCGAACCAGATAATGTAGATAATGCAAGCCCTGCTACAATTTCCAGGATGGGTATGGTATTCATAAGCGCATCAGCTTTGCCCTGGAGTCCAATATTAGAGGTACAGTGCAGAGGAACACTGTATGTGTTCTTTAGCTAGAGATTTTAAAGCAAATATTATGTTTACAGAGCTGGTTAAAAACAAGAAGTGATCAAGAAGCCATAGTGTTTAGAACATGTTTTGGAAAAGTGTATGATGAACTTCACAGTTTTGTTCAAATTAGATTGAAGCCAAAAATGATTCTTAGAGAAGCTTTATACATTCGTCAATCGTATGATGTACTTCAAGGAGTTGTTGATTCAGATGAAGGCGAACCAAGTATATCATTTTAATTTTTCATTTTTTAGAATTTTATTATCATAATTTTTAGAACAATATACTGACAAGCAATTAGAAAGATTGTTCATATTTTCTATAATGTGGTCATTAGGGGCATGTTTAGAACTAGATGACCGTTTGAAATTTGAAGAAGTAGCCTTTAGTAATTCTGCAAAATTAGATTGGCCACCTATTAAAGAAGGAGAAACCATATTTGAATATGTTGTTAGTGATGTTGGAAGGTGGCAGCATTGGTCTGAAAGAGTCGAGGACTTTATTTATCCTCCTGATCAAGTTTTGGATTATTCCAGTATTTTAGTGCCTAACGTCGACAATGTTAGAACTGCATTTTTAATTCATACTATTGCAAAACAAAACAAACCTGTTTTACTAATTGGTAATGTTATTTATATATTTGGTAACATTAGGCTAACAATATTTTATTTTAGGGGAACAAGGAACGGCAAAAACAGTTATGATAAAAGGGTATACTTCACAGTTTGATCCTGAATACAAATTATGCAAATCCTTCAATTTTTCTTCTGCAACTACTCCAAATATGGTGCAGGTACAGTAATTTCTTTTGAATCATTTGTAAATTAGTTGAACTTCCTGTTGGAGCAATCTTTAACTCTTAATTTTTAATATAAAATAGGAAATATTTAAAAAGTAATAAAATATAATTTCGTCATTTATTTGAAAAATTTATAGTTATTGTTATGGTGGATCTAAAAGAGAAATTAATTATTTGACAATAAAAATAAAATATAATTAATCTTACAATAACAAGTACATTGTCCATCAGAATATCCATAAAAGAGATAACGTGGACAAGATGCATCGCATTCAGTCACATTACAAGGAGGTGGAGTTGCTGGTGTAGTAGTTAACACTTCATCAAAGATTGGTGGAGCTGCACCACCAGCTTCAAATAATTTTAGACATGAAAACTGCTATAATGAGATATATATTGTATTTTTACTTACCATAAGGACAAACACATCCTAAAACTGGGGAACATGTACCAGAACCACTTGGGTAAACACATATTTCTCTACATACTGCTGGTCTAAAATCTACTGGTACATTTGGTGAATCAGGAGAATAACAAGAGCATGATCCTTGAGTACACCAACCAGAGATAGTCACATCAGTATTTTCATTACAGTACGAGTTACATGTAGAATTATCACAAGCTATATCGCTAGATGTAGTACTGGTAATAGAATCTGAAACCGAAAATTTATAGATTACCTTATAAACATATTAAATACATTTTTAAAAACCATCCATAATTGCGTAACAAATGCATTCTTGATATTCACAAACTCCATAAGCAAGCAGGGTTGAATTTAATTGACACTCTTGATTGCAAATGTTGTCCACACATACTAAAACAATGGTACTTGTAGTACTTGATAAATTAAATACATATGACATACTTGCTTCCGTAGTAGAAGATGTAGTCTCATTACAATTTTCATCTGAGACAGCATTCCTTAAACGATTAACTTTATATTTGCGAACACCATGATGATGTTTTTTTAAACTGTGATCACGATGGTGGTGCTTATGGTTAACTAGAGCACCTACATTGCATATGTAATAATATAATTAAATTTATAAAATCAAAGTTTAAAATTTTACCAAGCACAAGCCCTAATGCACAAAATATGAAATATATAAGAGTTAATTTAGACATTACTAATGGTGCCAAGTCACCTGAAATTTCCATATATAAAGGTTTTCGGATAAGATAAGGATTAATAAAATGCAGCAAAATATGCAAATTAGTCATAAATTATGTAAATTTCTTTGTAATTGCACATTTTTTTTTAAATTTTCTATACTAAACTGATTATAATTACCTTGTACAGGATTAATTGTACAATACTGTTTTCCCTTAATTTGATAATATTATTGATAATTTTTTGGTAAACTCATGGCTGTTCAGAGGTCAGGACTTCGAGGATTTTTTCCGAGGCTCCTCGTTTCATATTTCTATTAATTATGATTAGGGAAGGGGTCCCGCATATAATATTTTCCCGACTCCCACATACTCACAGCCGATTCTGGGTAAACTTATCATCGGTATCTCTGGGTTCAATTTTGAAGGACTATAGCACCTATCCAAATTTTCTTCGTCTGCAGTATATAATATTTTTATAAAAGCGATTGTTAATAGAAATTTTTATATTTGTCGGCCACTAGTTGTATAGTACATATATAAAACATTCTTTCTTAATTTAAGGTCACCTATATAAGTAATTTAGCTACTTGCTTACTTAGAGTCTGCTGTTGCTTAGTGATTTGTTTTGATGGACTTGATATTTGATTTTTTTCAATATCTTATCTCCTTTGTCTTGCGTTGGTGTTGGTTTAGCTTCACTAAGCAAAATATTCTTCATTGGGGCTTATCCATTAATTCATTTTGATATTGGAAATCCAGGCAATGCCCCAATCCAAAAGATCTATTTGAGTTCTGACGTCTTTAATCTCTCCTCTAGTGCCACTGCTTGTAGGTATTTTATTAGTTTTGTATGGACCATTTTGTCTATATCTTCATGGGTAGGGAAATCATTTTGAAATCTATTTGTGAAACTTTTCTGGCGAGGTTGTCCACCTCCTCGTATATTTTTATCCCCATGTATGCTGGTAACCACATCAACCTTATACTGTTTGTACTCGCAAAGCTATTAGACTGTTGATATAGTCTCATGCCAGTTTTAACCTTTGTGAGTAAGATCTGAGTGCAGCTAGGGCTGTTTGACAGTCTATCAGTATATAGATCTCCTTCTTTTAGTAGTGCCTCTATCTGTGGGGTTTTGAGGATTTTTAGATATCCCTTGCAACCTCGCGCTTTGTATTGATAATTTTAAAAATTACAGATTTATTTAATATAAATGTTTTAAAATGCAGCAATGTGTACTTGCAACTTTAGTGCTCATTGATTTGACCAAGCTGCAATTAAATTTATTAACAGTTAAAACTGAAATATCTTAAAATGTTAATATAAAAACTATACATTACATTTACTTTAAGATGTGGTGGTGGAAAACATCGTCCAAAACACCGACAATTTTGCAACACATCCATGAATTGGAGAAAAAAAATTGATTGATATATGCTTCTACAAAAGTACAAAGCACCTTGTCTTAACAAAAGGCACAATTCAATTGATAAGCATGTCGGAAGAAAACATTGAAATGTTAAGGACAATTTACTAACCACAGTCCTGCTTGATCGACATGGTTGCTGCATGGACCTTTTCATAGTTAAAGACTAGATTGCTCCTAAAACAGACAAACAAACCTAAAAACATAAATCTCATGTAATCATGTCTGAGAGAGTCTGGAAGAACCTTGGAGGCACTTCATGTTTTTCTAAATGAAATATAAAAAGTTGATGTGGCGTCATTGGTGTATTTTGTCCCTTGCAGTGTGGAGGAAATGCTAGATTTATCATGTCACAACGAATCTGCTTGTAAGGGTAAAAGACGTGATTGCTCTTCCAATAACATTAATATTTTGAGGATGGCTGCTTCTCTGAGGAACTAAAAACCACTGTTGTTTTTCTCATATTAAAAAAATTGAGGTTTGGCCTCACAATCTTTCTATTAAATTTTTTTTTCAAAAAAACAGTACTTTTACAAATTTTTTCGATAAATTTTGAAAAATAAAGTGCCACTTCCAGTAAACCTATTTTTGCCAAAACCCAATCAGTACTCATAATTAATGTTAGAAGTTTAAATATACTCGATACTCCAAATAGTTTAGCTGCTAAAGGGGACAGAGACAGACATTTTATAAAAACATGTTTTTTGGATTCAGGGTATCCGAATATTACTTTATAAAAGAAAGTAAAAAGCAACTTATGGAAGAACTTCCGTCCAATTTCTATTCTGCCGGGTGCATCCAAGGTCTTTGAATCTGTTATAGGAAGGTGACTTGTGCATTATCTTTGGACCTGTTCGTTGCTGTCCTAGGATCAACATGAGTTTCGAGTGGGAAGTTCCACTTTTTTTATTTATTTTCTTTTAAGATGTATAAAAAATACCCAGTTTATGGTTACCCCTCACAATGATGTCAATTACAAGAGGTTTTATCTCAACTGACATATTCACTAAAAACCACCTCTTCTAAAAGAATCCTCTCTGTAATTTTATTTACATCTGTCCAGGATACATCAGGACGAGCCTCTTTTGGGGGCTTCCTTTTCGGTCCTCCTCACTTCCATGTTTTTATCTTTCTGTATTATTACCACATTTTGGTATAGAAGGATGGCCATGGTTTTGCATGGTCCAGGACCACCCTGTATGTTCTCACGTAGCCTTTAAGAGAACTTTAATTTTTATGCTCGGATTTCCCGTTTTGTAAACTCCCTCCACATGCTCCTTTAGTTCTTTTGGAATTGTGGGAAGCTTGACGAAGTTGTGGTTCTTCCACATCTTTCAGTACCAGAAAAGATACTTGTCACTCTTTAAGGCGGATTGTTTTGACAAGGTGTCTGAGTGCCGTTGTTATATTTGCTAGTTCTTCTAGCCTACTGGCCTTCATGTTTTCTTGAAAGTTTTCATACATATTTTGAGTGTTTCACTTTGCTTCCTCTCTTACCTCCGCAAGCGCAGCTTTTGTTATTTCCATGGTATTATGCCGTTCATCCATTGAAGGTCCCTCCTGTGTTTACTCTAGTGAACACCAAGGGATCATAAGTGCTCGGTATGTATGCTTTTGGTCCCTTAACTTTCTTTCTTCTTCTCGATCTTCTCGTTCCTTTTTTAATGTTCTTCATACTTGTCCTCAAAGTTTACACTCTGGCTTGTTGTCTCAAGCATCTCGACAGTGGTTTTCTTTTATTATTCCTTAAATCTTCATGCTGTTGTTGTTGCACCATCTCTCATTGTGTACATATGCATCCTCTGTGCATTATCTTTTCTCTTTATCCTATATGTGGGTCACGAAATATTTAATCATATCCCAGTTGTTGTCGATGATATCCTGGACCGTCAACGTTTCCTAAGCTTCTCCTCCACTCTTTGTCTTACCCTAAAATAGTTCTTGCGTTGGAGAACCACACGCCCAGGACCAACCTCCTCTGTACAGCCTCTGCCTTCCTGATCCTGTGGGTAAAGATTCAGAAGCACCTGTGTCCCCATCGGAACTACGTCAGGTGGTAGTTGATTTTGCTGCGCCTATGTTCCACCTATGGTCTTATATTGGGTATGAGGTCCCTCGTCCATCAGCTCCGCTCCTCTACATGTTGTCGGGTTCAGCTATTAGTTGCTTAGCTTAAGGGTTTCCACTGTATCAGCATGCACTTTGTGATTATGCTTAATGCGTCACTCAACACTGAATGATAGATGCATGCCACATGCAACATTATTTTTCAGTGGCTGCTCTACAGTCTATTCCTGGCACAGTTAGTTACCTTCTTGCTTCAAGTAGGTGCCCCATCTAGCAGGACTGAGTCTACTACAGAAACTATTATACTTTGTTTATCTTCCCCTCCTTAGTAGCATCCCTCCGAGGGCCGCTGCAGTTTTTTCTGACTTTTCGCACAAGTATTTCATGTGTTCAGTGAATCCCAATTCCCTGTCAAGAACAAGACCCAAATATTTAAGATTTTTGTTTTGTTTTCACTGTAACACAGCCTACTTGAAGGACTATGGCTCTGTTGAGCATAACAGTCTCTGTTTTTTCGGGGGTTATTTGTAGCAGATTTTCAGTACATAGCATCCTCCACGGTGACTGGTGATCTTACCGCCCGGAACCCGTGTTGTCTACTTGATTGTCCTTCATTCTTTTCTAATTGTTTGTTTATTTTGACTATCAGGTTTTCAAGGACCTTCTCTCAGGAGTCAAACATACCCAATGGCCTCTAATCGCATCCATTCTAAGGTGTTACTAATGTGAACATTTGAGGACTTTTAGTTGTGCAATTAAAAACAGACTGTTACACTCACCCTATTGTGTAGTTGAGTTCTGACATGCTATTATTGATGCAAATCTTATAGTTTTTATTTTTATATTGGTTTGTTTTATTTTACTTGGTGATTTTTTAGTTTAGTTTAGGTTTATAGGTATTTTATATATTAGGTATTTAATTTTTGTTAGTCTTAACATCTATTCAGTATCTCACTTATCATGTATGTTTTTCTTGATTATCAGTAAAATTACAATTCGATTAATGCTTTCTGAGATGATGTCACAATGACATAAACCCTAGAGACGGCGCAATATTCAATAATCATAGGCGAGTTTAACGTGAAAATAGGCAAATTCGAGTTCAGTTAGAAGGATAAATGAGACGAAAAGCTCATAAATTGCATGCATAATCACCATCTATTTTGTACGAACATTTGCTACATCTATTTGGGTAGGGTTTACAGAATAATAAGATTCTGCCTAAGGCTAGATTCAAAATTAGCCACTCTGAATCAAAATTCAGACCACTACAAGAAAGAACTAGATAAAAAATTGAACTAAGAAAAAACTTGGAGCGAGGCTCAGTTGAATTACAAGATTCAAAGAGAAATTAGATGAAATAACACAAAGCTCCAGTAGAAAACAATAAATCTACCGGACTAAAAATAGTCATGGCAAAATTATAAATACCAAAGAAGAAATAGCATTAGAAATGTTTATATTGACCTATATCAATCCTACATAGTGAAACAACAAAAAATCAAAATCAAAAGATTTCAATCTCAGAAATTAAAAAAGCACTCAATCAGTTCAGAAATGATAAACCTCCTGGCAAAGAAAAATGTATTCCAAAGATATCAAATTGAGAGGGATAAGAGTACTAAAAGCTGTGAAACACTTATTAAATAAGTATACTGAAGAGGGAAACACAGCTGCCACTTGAAATAATTCCGAAGTTATGATGTTAGGCAAAAGAGAGAACAATACTGTTATCAGAAACTACAGACTAATCAATCTCCTGTCACATGTACAAACTTCAGACAGAACAGTTTATCCAAAGAGTAAGACAAAGCGGGGCAGCTTTCGGCAAATTTAGTTACATTCTGAAGAACACAGACATCCCTCAAAATCTAAAACGGAAGATATATAAAATATGTGCATACATAGTTAATAAACTAAAAGTTTTCCATGGCTATGAAACACACTCTGTTAGATATTAGCATGAGGGATGAAGTTACAAATCAAGAGATCAGAAAATGAACTAAGGTGATATACGTGGATGAGAAAATGGTCAAATCAGTAAACCTATTTTTGCCAAAACCCAATCAGTACTCATAATTAATGTTAGAAGTTTAAATATACTCGATACTCCAAATAGTTTAGCTGCTAAAGGGGACAGAGACAGACATTTTATAAAAACATGTTTTTTGGATTCAGGGTATCCGAATATTACTTTATAAAAGAAAGTAAAAAGCAACTTATGGAAGAACTTCCGTCCAATTTCTATTCTGCCGGGTGCATCCAAGGTCTTTGAATCTGTTATAGGAAGGTGACTTGTGCATTATCTTTGGACCTGTTCGTTGCTGTCCTAGGATCAACATGAGTTTCGAGTGGGAAGTTCCACTTTTTTTATTTATTTTCTTTTAAGATGTATAAAAAATACCCAGTTTATGGTTACCCCTCACAATGATGTCAATTACAAGAGGTTTTATCTCAACTGACATATTCACTAAAAACCACCTCTTCTAAAAGAATCCTCTCTGTAATTTTATTTACATCTGTCCAGGATACATCAGGACGAGCCTCTTTTGGGGGCTTCCTTTTCGGTCCTCCTCACTTCCATGTTTTTATCTTTCTGTATTATTACCACATTTTGGTATAGAAGGATGGCCATGGTTTTGCATGGTCCAGGACCACCCTGTATGTTCTCACGTAGCCTTTAAGAGAACTTTAATTTTTATGCTCGGATTTCCCGTTTTGTAAACTCCCTCCACATGCTCCTTTAGTTCTTTTGGAATTGTGGGAAGCTTGACGAAGTTGTGGTTCTTCCACATCTTTCAGTACCAGAAAAGATACTTGTCACTCTTTAAGGCGGATTGTTTTGACAAGGTGTCTGAGTGCCGTTGTTATATTTGCTAGTTCTTCTAGCCTACTGGCCTTCATGTTTTCTTGAAAGTTTTCATACATATTTTGAGTGTTTCACTTTGCTTCCTCTCTTACCTCCGCAAGCGCAGCTTTTGTTATTTCCATGGTATTATGCCGTTCATCCATTGAAGGTCCCTCCTGTGTTTACTCTAGTGAACACCAAGGGATCATAAGTGCTCGGTATGTATGCTTTTGGTCCCTTAACTTTCTTTCTTCTTCTCGATCTTCTCGTTCCTTTTTTAATGTTCTTCATACTTGTCCTCAAAGTTTACACTCTGGCTTGTTGTCTCAAGCATCTCGACAGTGGTTTTCTTTTATTATTCCTTAAATCTTCATGCTGTTGTTGTTGCACCATCTCTCATTGTGTACATATGCATCCTCTGTGCATTATCTTTTCTCTTTATCCTATATGTGGGTCACGAAATATTTAATCATATCCCAGTTGTTGTCGATGATATCCTGGACCGTCAACGTTTCCTAAGCTTCTCCTCCACTCTTTGTCTTACCCTAAAATAGTTCTTGCGTTGGAGAACCACACGCCCAGGACCAACCTCCTCTGTACAGCCTCTGCCTTCCTGATCCTGTGGGTAAAGATTCAGAAGCACCTGTGTCCCCATCGGAACTACGTCAGGTGGTAGTTGATTTTGCTGCGCCTATGTTCCACCTATGGTCTTATATTGGGTATGAGGTCCCTCGTCCATCAGCTCCGCTCCTCTACATGTTGTCGGGTTCAGCTATTAGTTGCTTAGCTTAAGGGTTTCCACTGTATCAGCATGCACTTTGTGATTATGCTTAATGCGTCACTCAACACTGAATGATAGATGCATGCCACATGCAACATTATTTTTCAGTGGCTGCTCTACAGTCTATTCCTGGCACAGTTAGTTACCTTCTTGCTTCAAGTAGGTGCCCCATCTAGCAGGACTGAGTCTACTACAGAAACTATTATACTTTGTTTATCTTCCCCTCCTTAGTAGCATCCCTCCGAGGGCCGCTGCAGTTTTTTCTGACTTTTCGCACAAGTATTTCATGTGTTCAGTGAATCCCAATTCCCTGTCAAGAACAAGACCCAAATATTTAAGATTTTTGTTTTGTTTTCACTGTAACACAGCCTACTTGAAGGACTATGGCTCTGTTGAGCATAACAGTCTCTGTTTTTTCGGGGGTTATTTGTAGCAGATTTTCAGTACATAGCATCCTCCACGGTGACTGGTGATCTTACCGCCCGGAACCCGTGTTGTCTACTTGATTGTCCTTCATTCTTTTCTAATTGTTTGTTTATTTTGACTATCAGGTTTTCAAGGACCTTCTCTCAGGAGTCAAACATACCCAATGGCCTCTAATCGCATCCATTCTAAGGTGTTACTAATGTGAACATTTGAGGACTTTTAGTTGTGCAATTAAAAACAGACTGTTACACTCACCCTATTGTGTAGTTGAGTTCTGACATGCTATTATTGATGCAAATCTTATAGTTTTTATTTTTATATTGGTTTGTTTTATTTTACTTGGTGATTTTTTAGTTTAGTTTAGGTTTATAGGTATTTTATATATTAGGTATTTAATTTTTGTTAGTCTTAACATCTATTCAGTATCTCACTTATCATGTATGTTTTTCTTGATTATCAGTAAAATTACAATTCGATTAATGCTTTCTGAGATGATGTCACAATGACATAAACCCTAGAGACGGCGCAATATTCAATAATCATAGGCGAGTTTAACGTGAAAATAGGCAAATTCGAGTTCAGTTAGAAGGATAAATGAGACGAAAAGCTCATAAATTGCATGCATAATCACCATCTATTTTGTACGAACATTTGCTACATCTATTTGGGTAGGGTTTACAGAATAATAAGATTCTGCCTAAGGCTAGATTCAAAATTAGCCACTCTGAATCAAAATTCAGACCACTACAAGAAAGAACTAGATAAAAAATTGAACTAAGAAAAAACTTGGAGCGAGGCTCAGTTGAATTACAAGATTCAAAGAGAAATTAGATGAAATAACACAAAGCTCCAGTAGAAAACAATAAATCTACCGGACTAAAAATAGTCATGGCAAAATTATAAATACCAAAGAAGAAATAGCATTAGAAATGTTTATATTGACCTATATCAATCCTACATAGTGAAACAACAAAAAATCAAAATCAAAAGATTTCAATCTCAGAAATTAAAAAAGCACTCAATCAGTTCAGAAATGATAAACCTCCTGGCAAAGAAAAATGTATTCCAAAGATATCAAATTGAGAGGGATAAGAGTACTAAAAGCTGTGAAACACTTATTAAATAAGTATACTGAAGAGGGAAACACAGCTGCCACTTGAAATAATTCCGAAGTTATGATGTTAGGCAAAAGAGAGAACAATACTGTTATCAGAAACTACAGACTAATCAATCTCCTGTCACATGTACAAACTTCAGACAGAACAGTTTATCCAAAGAGTAAGACAAAGCGGGGCAGCTTTCGGCAAATTTAGTTACATTCTGAAGAACACAGACATCCCTCAAAATCTAAAACGGAAGATATATAAAATATGTGCATACATAGTTAATAAACTAAAAGTTTTCCATGGCTATGAAACACACTCTGTTAGATATTAGCATGAGGGATGAAGTTACAAATCAAGAGATCAGAAAATGAACTAAGGTGATATACGTGGATGAGAAAATGGTCAAATCAAAATGAAATTTTATGAAACATATGGTTGGAGCAAGGGATAAGTAAACTTATATTCTCACACACTGTGTGTATACAATAACTACAAAGAGAAGTATAGAGCACAACCTGTAGAGATGGTTGGAATAACATAGCAGAAAACCTCAGAAATTAGTTAAAGGAAGCCTACATTCAGCACAAGTGAAAATTGTAAAGCATAACTGCGAATGCTCACATATTCGCTGCTCGCTCAGTCAAGCACGCCTTCACAATTCTATGTATTGATATCTATTTTGTTTTATATACATATAATGCTTGCAGCTTCACTTCTTGCTGACTCGGGTAAACTCTCATGATTCAAATTATTGATGTATGCTTCGATTGTTATTGTTGTGGTAATGCCTAGAGCTAATAGATAAAATACCAATCTTTCAAAAAATTTCTTTGATTCAGTTGTCTTTTAACTGTTGCATATATAGATGGAAGAAGACATCAAATAAACCTTTTTCAAAGTGCTCTTAGTGATGATTAATGCTCTTCTGCATTTACTCGAACAACAGCTATTCCACTCGTTTGTTGATACAGTCAAAATTATATTCTTAGAGGTGTTGACTGCTTCTTCTGGTGACTGGAATCACCCAATCCGTTCTAGATTTTTAGAAAAGTAAAAAGTCATTGGGACTTAGGTCGGAAGTGTATGGAGGATTGCAATTGTCTGGTGAGTCATGTTCAAACTTGCATGTTGGTTTTTTGAAGCACAGTGGTTACTTGTGGCAAACGAATGGTTGTATACAAATCGGCTTTAACTGTTTTTCAATCTTGTAGAGGAATTGTTGCTACGTGATCCCAAACAGGTGATTGGCATTTATTTTCTGGCTCATATAAATAAATCCACAATTCATCACCACCAATAATAATGTAAATGTTTTTACAATTTCCTGAATTGTTTTGGAGTCTTTTGACATCAGTTTACCCTAGCTCATGTTTAATCGTCCATCAAGAGATGGACTATCCAACGGGAAACTAATTTTCTTACACTCAATTCTTCATGCAAAATTTTTTGAATTGCTGTCTTTCTAATTCACAATGAGGTCTCAATCTCATGATATGTCACATGTCTATCTTCCATGATGAGGTTGTGCACAGCATCAATTTTTTCTGGTGGACCTGTCCTTTAATCTAAGTTTCTAAGACTAGACCGTCTCCATTTGAATTCACCATACCATCAAGAAATTGTTGACTGATGTGGTGCTTCATTCCCAAAAACGGAAATCAACTTATAGTATTCAATCAGATTTTATTATGCAAATGAATTGTCTGTAATAATAAAAATTCATTTTTTATGAAATAATGTAAATGTTGCAGTAAAATGAGCATTAAAACTGTATATTTATCAAAACGTGTAATACATAAATTATATAAGAAAAAGAATTTAAATAATTCAACACATACATGATAATGAAATTTCTATTTTATTGCCTCGACATAACTCACTATGCATGCCTCATTATTACCTTAAAATATTTTATACATTAAAAAAATTTTGTATATTATTTATTTTTATGCAATATTGAGCTGTTCATTATAAGCAAAGTCTGTAATGTATTGAAAAAAATACATCTTTATTGTAGAGAATTATTGAATCATATGTGGATAAAAGGGTGGGTACTACTTTTGGGCCACCTGCAGGAAAAACCCTAACCGTTTTTATTGATGATATAAATATGCCGGTAATAAATGAGTGGGGAGATCAAATCACAAATGAAATTGTGCGACAGCTGATGGAACAAGGGGGATTTTATAGTTTAGATAGACCAGGAGATTTTTCAACAATTGTGGACATGATGTTTTTAGCTGCAATGATACATGCTGGGGGCGGAAGAAATGACATTCCTCACAGATTGAAAAGACAGTTCAATGTCTTTAATTGTACTCTACCCAGCAACAATTCTATGGATATGATTTTCAGTAAGTATTTTTTATTTTCCTCAAGTCAATAATAAACTTGAATTTACAAGTTAAAATATAATAATTTTTAAGAAAAAATTGGCGAAGGCTATTTTTGCGAAACTAGATTCGATCCAGTTATTGTTAATTTCATACCAAAATTAATACCATTGACCAGAATAATATGGCAAAATACTAAAGTTAAAATGCTGCCGACTCCAGCCAAATTTCATTATGTATTTAATCTAAGAGACCTCTCAAGAATATGGCAAGGGATGTTAACTGTTCAACGATTGGAATGTCGATCTATCAAATCGCTTATGAAATTGTGGAGACATGAGTGCACTAGAGTTATATCAGATAGGTATCTTGAATTTAGAAATATATTTCGTTATACACATTTATATTAATATCAATTCAGATTTACAACTGAAAAAGACAGGGAGTGGTTTGTAGCTAATCTTTTAAAAGAAGCCAGAAATCGACATCCAGATATTGCTGATGATATTCAAGATGAAGAAACATATTGGGTTGACTTCTTAAGAGAACCACCGGAAGCCACTGGTGATGAACCAGATGATTTTGACTTCAGTGCTCCAAAAATATATGAAGAAATTCCCAGCTGGGAATTCTTAATTCATAAATTGAATGGTATATAAGTTATTTTTATATTTTATAAAATATGTTTTTATTGAATAATTTTATTTGCAGAATATGTTAAGGATTACAATGAACAAGTTAGAGGAGCTGCTATGAACATAGTATTTTTCCATGATGCTTTGATGCACTTGATGATAATCTCACGAGTTATAAGAACTCCTAGAGGAAATGCAATGCTTGTGGGCGTTGGAGGTTCAGGGAAACAAAGTCTAACAAAACTGGCATCTTTCATTGCAAGTTATAAGAGTTACCAAATTCAACTGACTAGAAGTTACAATATAGGAAATTTTATGGATGATATGAAATATTTGTACAGAGTGGCTGGATTTGAAGGTCATGGCATCACCTTCATTTTTACTGATAATGACATAAAAGAAGAAACATTTTTAGAGTCACTAAATAATGTTTTAAGCTCTGGGGAAATAGCTAATCTTTTTGCAAAAGATGAATTAGATGAAATACAAACTGAGTTAATTCCAATTATGAGAAAATTAGCTCCAAAACGTATTCCGACTAATGATAACCTTTATGATTTTTTCATTACTAGAGCTAGAGCAAATTTACATATTACTCTTTGTTTTTCACCAGTAAGTAATCATAAAATTGCAATTGTTATATGTAAGGATGGAAAAAAGTAGATCCACAATATGATTTTTTTCAGATAGGTGAAAAGTTTAGGAGTAGAGCTATGAAATTCCCAGGGCTTATATCAGGTTGTACAATGGATTGGTTTGAAAGATGGCCTAGAGAGGCTTTAGTTCAAGTATCTGAACATTATTTGTTAAATTTTGATATAGTTTGTTCAGAAGAAGTTAAACATGAACTTATTGAAACAATGGGTGAAATTCATGATTATGTTTCCGATGTATGTGAAGACTATTATGACAGATTCCGACGGAGTACACATGTTACACCTAAAACTTACTTAACTTTTCTATCATCTTATAAAACCCTTTATGTTGATAAACATGAAGGTATTCAAGTTCTGGCTGAACGAATGCGAACTGGATTGTCAAAGTTAGTAGAAGCAGCTATTAGTGTTGATGAACTTAGGAAAGAATTGGCTGTTAAAGATAAAGAAATTGCCGTTGCTTCTGCAGCTGCTGAAAAGGTACTAAAATTTATTTTTATTTGCAAAATTTAAAAGGGTGAAATTTGGTTTCAAGGTTTTGGTTAGCGTTTTAGCAGCATCAGATATAGCAAACAAAATCAAAGAAGAAGCGGAGGTTGTTGCTGAAAGGGCTGAAAATTTAGTGGCTATTATAAGTGTAGACCAGAAAGAGGCAGAGCAAAAATTGTTAGCTGCCAAACCTGCTTTGGAGGCAGCAGAAGCAGCTCTTCAGGTAATCTGTTTTCTTTTTTTAAACTTCTACCACAAGGAGAAACTAATTTAAATTAAAATAAATTTTGTATGTAATTTATTTTCAGACAATTAAAGCTGCAGATATCGCTACTGTAAGAAAATTAGGAAAGCCACCATATTTGATTACGGTCATTATGGATTGTGTATTGATTTACTTCAAAAGAAAGTTGGAACTAACTAAACCTGACTTAGAAAAAGGTTTCATTGTTACATCTTGGGCTGAATCTCTAAAGGTAATTCAATATTTTCTTCTCTAAGGAACACTAAAGTTAAAGTAATTTTTAGGTAATGGCAGATACTAAATTCTTAAGTAAATTACAAGAATATCCTAAAGACACTATTAATTCTGAAACAGTGGATTTATTAGTACCCTATTTTGAGTATCCTCAGTATACATTTGAAGCTGCAAAGATAGCTTGTGGTAATGTTGCTGGTTTATTGTCTTGGACAATTGCAATGGCTTCATTTTATGAAGTAAACAAAGAGGTTTTGCCTTTAAAGGCAAACCTTGCTATACAACAAGCGAAACTAGAGAAGGCTCAAGATGAATATCAGAAAGCTATGGACCTTCTCCATGCAAAAGAAGAGGAAGTGAAAGCTTGTCAAATGGAATATGAAGTTGCTATGGGAAAGAAACAAGTAAGAATTTTATTGTGTTGTACATTATCACATTTCAATGGAATCATTTACAGGAAGTGTTAGATGCAGCTACAAAAGTACGAACTAAAATGGATGCCGCTACTGCTCTTATTAATGGTTTGAGTGGTGAGAGGATCAGATGGACTGAACAATCTGCAGCCTTTAAAGCTGAAACTGAGCGATTGGTTGGAGATGTCCTGCTTTTAGTTGGGTTTCTCAGTTACACTGGATGTTTTAATCAGGAATTTAGGCACAATATGACACAGCATTTCCTTCAGATCCTTATAAGAAGAAAAATTCCAGTTACACAAGGACTTAATATAGTTGATTGTTTAACTGATACTGCTACGGTAATTTTGTTTTGGTTCTATTGGTTATTTTATTTTTTTGTAAATTTTTTCAGATTGGAGAATGGAATTTACAAGGTTTGCCGAATGATGAATTGTCAATTCAAAATGGTATAATTGTGACAAAAGCTTCTCGTTATCCTCTTTTAATTGACCCACAAAATCAAGGAAAAATTTGGATTAAGAATAAGGAGAAAGATTTTGATTTGATTTCCACTACACTGAATCATAAGTACTTTAGGTAATAGTACCATTACTAGTAAAATATTTTTCATGTTTGTGTTAATTTGTGAGGATGGAAAGGTGACCCAATGATTTCTAGGAATTGGTTGGAAGATGCCATATCAATCGGAAGACCAATGTTGATTGAAGATATCTTAGAAGAATTGGACCCAGTTTTGGATAATGTTTTGGAGAAGAATCATATAAAAATAGGAAGTACGTATAAAGTAAAAGTTGGAGATAAGGAAGTTGATGTTCATAAAGATTTTCGAATTTATATGACTACAAAATTAGCAAATCCTAGCTACAGTCCTGAAATATTTGCTAGGACTTCAGTCATTGATTTTACTGTCACAATGAAAGGTATTAATGTAACATTATTACTCTGGAGTTGTTATTATAAATAAAAAAACAAATATTTTTTTACAGGATTGGAAGATCAACTATTAGGTCGAGTCATATTAACAGAAAAGAGGGAACTGGAATCAGAAAGAACAACTTTGATGTTGGATGTCACTTATAACAAAAGACGAATGTTGGAACTCGAACAAAACTTACTTTATAAATTAACAACAACTAAAGGTTCATTAATTGAAGATGAAACTGTAATTGGTGTTTTAAATGTTACAAAAGACACAGCTGCTGAAGTAAGAGAAAAACTACAAGTTGCCAAAGAAACTGAAATCAAAATCAATGCTGCTCGTGAAGAATATAGGTATCGTTAGATTTTATCATTTTAATGTTAAAAAACTAAAGTATTTTTTTAATCTATTTCTGCTTAAAAATTATTCTTTTATTTGTATTATAGGCCTGTAGCAACCAGAGGAAGTGTTTTATACTTTTTGATAACAGCAATGGCTATGGTTAATTGCATGTACCAAACTTCATTAGTACAATTTTTAGAAAGATTTGATATATCCTTAACTCGTTCAGAGAAAAGTCCTGTGACCTTCAAGTATATGACTACAAAATGAAAATGCTTTATGTATTATATTTCACTGTTTTCAGACGCATAGGTTTTATCATAGAATATTTAACATATGAAGTTTATAAGTATAAATGCAGAGGATTATATGAAGAACATAAGTACATGTTTGTACTTCTAATGACTTTAAGAATTGATTTGCAAAGGGAAGCAATTACTCATGAGGAATTTTTAAATTTTATAAAAGGAGGTGCAGCTTTAGATTTAAATGCATGTCCTCCAAAACCTGCTAAGTGGATTACTGATATAACTTGGCTGAATTTAGTAGAATTATCAAAACTACGACATTTTCAGTATATCATCTCTCAAGTAAAAAAATTATATTTTTATTAAGGCTGCAATTATTAAGTTTTCACTTTCTTTAGGTCTCAGGTAATGAAAAGGCTTGGAAGAGTTGGTTTGATAAAGATGCCCCAGAAGAAGCTACACTGCCAGATGGATATCATACTTTGGATACTTTTAGAAAATTACTTATGATTAGGTATGAAATCTGAGGTTTCTTAACTTGATATATTTCATGTTGCTTGTTATTTCATAGAGCTTGGTGCCCAGACAGAACAATTACACAAAGTCGAAAATATATAGCTTCATCTATGGGTCAAAAATATGCAGAACCCGTTATTTTAAACCTTGATGTTTTACACAGTGAAACCAGGCCCTTTACTCCTATAATATGTTTTTTGAGTATGGGTTCAGATCCAACACCTTATATTGAGCAATTGGCAAAAAAGTTAGAAAATAAATGCAAGTGTATGTCTATGGGTCAAGGGCAAGAAGTCCACGCAAGGAAATTGATTAGTCAGGCATTTATAGATGGGTATTGGGTTCTTCTTCAAAATTGCCATTTAGGTTTAGGATACATGGAGGAACTTATGATTCAATTCACGGAAATGGAAAGAGCAGAAACTCAGATAAATCCATTGTTTAGATTATGGTTTACTACGGAAGTACATCCAGATTTTCCAATTACCTTACTTCAAATGTGCATTAAATTTACAAATGAACCACCTTCTGGTGCGTACTAAAGTATTTAAGTACCCTGTGAAACAACTATTTTTTAGGTATTCGAGCAAGTTTGCTAAGAACTTACACAACAATGAATCAAGATATGTTGGATTACACGGATGCTCCACAGTATATTCCATTAGTATATGCAATTTCTTTTCTTTTAACTGTTGTACAAGAGAGAAGAAAGTTTGGACCATTAGGATGGAATATTCCTTATGAATTTAATGTTTCAGATTGGCTCGCAAGCTGCATGTTTGTTCAGAATCACCTTGATGAAGTTGATGTTAAAAAAGGTATTAGCTGGACTACAACAAGGTATTACTTATGTATACAAATGCCTCTGATATTTTTAACATATCTAATTCTAGATACATGCTTGGAGAGGTGCAATTTGGTGGAAGGGTAACTGATGACTATGATAAAAGATTATTAAATACTTTTTGTAAAGTTTGGTTCCATGATGGTATTTTCCAAGAAGATTATCAATTTTACAAAGGTTACAAAATTTTGAGGTTTAAAAATACTTCCGACTATGTAGCTGCAATTGATGAAATGAGTCCGACAGATCCACCTCAAGCTTATGGTTTACATTCTAATGCAGACATAACGTAAATCAAACTTAATAAATTATTATATTATTGTGACAACTAAGAATTATTATTTTTTAGTTTTCAAACAAATACAACAGCAGCTATGCTGTTTACTATTATTTCAATTCAGCCAAAAGAATCTGCTGTCGGAGGAGGCGAAACAAGAGAGTCATTAGTTGAAAGACAAGCCAAAGAAATGCTGGGAAAGTTACCAAAAGACTTTGATCCTTATGAAGTAAAAGAAAGGTATTTGTACAATAATTTAAATACTCTTATTTATCACTTTATTAAGTGTTAGTATTGTTGGCAGATCAAAGCTCATAATGTTTATGTAATAGTCATACTTTTTAGATTACGTATAATGGGGCATTTGAATTCATTAAATATATTTCTACGACAAGAAATTGACAGAATGCAAAAAGTTATAACTCTTGTAAGAATTACACTAAGAGATTTAATTTTAGCTATAGAAGGTACCATAATAATGAATGATGTAAGTTTTATTGGATCATTAAGTATGAATTTCTAATTTAAAGAGAAATTTTAGGCATTACGAGATGCTTTAGATAATATTTACGATGCTCGTGTTCCCGCAGTTTGGAGAAGGGGTTCTTGGTCTTCTAGCACCTTAGGTTTCTGGTACACAGAATTGCTTGAAAGGCATATGCAATTTAAATCGTGGTGCTTTCAAGGCCGACCTCCACATTTTTGGATGACTGGATTCTTCAATCCACAAGGATTTCTAACTGCCATGAGACAAGAAGTTGCCAGAGCTCATAAAGGATGGGCTTTAGATTCCGTCATACTCCATAATGAAGTGACTAAAAATACTAAGGAAGAAATAACTAATTCTCCTCCTGTAAGGATCTTAGCAGTGTAAATTTTTGATATTAATTCAACATTTATATTTTAGGAAGGAGTTTTAGTTTATGGACTATATTTAGATGGTGCTGGATGGGACAAAAGAAATGTAAAAATAGTAGAATCTACTAACAAAGTCTTGTATACGCTAATGCCTGTTATTCATATTTATGCTATTTATTCCACTGATCCTAAAGATCCCAAGCTCTACGTGGTAATATCTTTTAGATACTCATTTTTAGTACATTGTGTAAAAATTAATGTTTTTAGTGTCCTGTATATAAGAAAAATAATCGTACAGACTTAAATTATATAACTCCTTTATGGCTAGAAAGCAATAAACCCCCAGATCATTGGATTTTAAGAGGGGTAGCTCTACTTTGTGATATTAAATAAGTTTTATGTTACATTTAACTATTTCATTAAATTAATTCAATAAAAGAAAAAATAATATTTAGAAAAATTTATTAAAAACATATAACAAAAATTTGCCAAGGAACATAATATACACAAACGAGAACATTATTTCACCAGCAGAATTTGTTGTACCCTGCGTACTACTTATTTCCAAGGAAATCATATTATTTGTTTCCATTTGGACTGGAGTAATTATTTCTTCTTTTAAATCTGAAAATTACAAAAAATTCAATTATATTTTTGTCTACTTTAAAAGAAAACTGTTACCTGCCCCAACTGTAGCAAATCTTAAAATTGGACTAGGCTTTGACCAACCATATCTATTTCTAGAAACTAATAAAGCTTCGTAAATTGTTCGTTCTTTAAGACCCTTAATTGTGTATGATTTGGAATACATAGGTCCTGTATTTGAGCTATGCTCTGTAGGTATAGTCAATTTGGTCCAATCTGGTTTACTAAGTATCGCCTTTGGTTTATAAAGTCGAAACCATAAGTTGTATTCTATAATTGGCGTATAACTATCTACTTCCCATATTAAGGTGTAAGAGTTTTTAGAATTTACATTTTTGTCTTCAGTTTTCTTAAATACACCAGGATTTGGAACTCCTACAAAATTTAATAGTATTATTTTCAATAAATAAATTGATTAAAACCATACCTGATAATTGAATTTGAACTTCTCCTTGACCTAAATCATTATTAGCTCTACAAGTGTAAATTCCAAAGTCACTAGGTTGTACATTTTTAATGATAAGAGTATGTTTATCACCATCGACTAAAGATACAACCCTATTATCTAAAGGAACTTCAATTTCACTTTTCATCCAAGTAACAGTAGCAGGAGGATCAGATGAAACTTTGCATTCCATCTGGGCTCTGAGCCCTGGAGCACTATGAATCCATGATCTTGAGGTTACCAATTCAGGAGGATCTAAAAAATTAAAATTATAACTTAAATATTACACCTTATTTATTTTCTTACATATAATATTGAGTTCAATTTGAGCTTTTGCCGGTTCCCCCACACCATTTGCTGCTCTACATTCATAGGTTCCAGCTAATTGTCTGTCTCCAGCTGTGAATTTCAACATTTCTCTGTTATCAATCAATTGGATATCTTCACCCTAAAATACATAACTATTTTTACATTTTACATGGCTACGGCGCTTGTTTATGTATTACATTTTTGCTCCACGTTATTAGCGGATGTGGAACTCCTCCTGCTTTACAAGACATTCTTACTTCTTCGCCTAGTTTTACTTCAAGAAAGCCAGTTATTGGATCTGGTTCAACAGACGGATGATCTGAAATATATTGATAGGTATAAAAAATGATACGGTTGAAAACAATACTATACTAAAACATATTTCCCCTCTATTGAAGAGTTTGAATTTTAACAGTTAGCCAGTGGTGTCGAGTTTTTTTCTGATAACTAATGCGATACTTTTTACATACTGGTTCTGAAGCAATAAACATTTTAAGTACTAATTATAATATATTAATTTAAAAAATTGTATATTTGCTTCTTAGATTTTTTTTATATATTCAAATCATTACAAGAAGAAAATTCGGAAGGGTACAAAAATTTACAAATCCATTGTTTATGTGTTTATAGGCAAATTTTCTTTTTATTTATAGTTACTATTTTAATAATAGTTAATACATATTAGAAAACTAATTTTCAATATGCTGGAAATAATGGAAATTTCAATTAAATATAGTAAATATTAAAACTTTTTTTTAATCTGCTTCTACTCATATGAAAATGACTAAGTTCATAGTTATTTATAAAATATATTGTAACGAACGTTTTTCGACCGGGGAAAGGAAACACCAGAAGGCAAAGCAGGAGCTGCATAAGCTGGTTGACGACGCAGCCCCAAACTTGAAGAATGAAGAAAAAAACCACCTTCATTCGCTGCTGCTAGCATACCAGGACATCTTCCCAGATGGTGATAAAGACAATGGAAGAACCAACATCATCCAGCATCGTATAAATACCGGTGATACAACTTCAATTCGCCAGAACCCAAGGCGACTTCCATTGGCCAAGCGTGGTAAAGTTGGTGACCTCATCCAAAAGATGCAAAATCAAGGAGTCATCGAGCCTAGCAGCAGCCCTTGGTCATCTCCAGTGGTCTTGGTGAAGAAGAAGGATTGATCCACTCAGTTTTGCATAGATTATAGGAAGCTAAACGAAGTCACCAAGAAGGACTGTTACCCTTAACCCTGGATTGACGATACCTTGGACACCTTGGCCGGAGTTAGGTGGTTCTCTACTTTGGACCTCAGAAA